>ML429806.1:0-11647 GCA_005239525.1 Nicotiana knightiana
CAGCATTTAGCGTGTAAGTATTGGGTAGTGTTTCAATCAAAATAATCCCGGGAAATATTAGTTGTTAAGTAAGTGGCTACTGGTATTAATGCAAAATAATTCGTTGACCCAAATAACTAAACTATGCACCGCTACTAAAGTACGCGTTCGCGCGGCTTTGGAGTTTTTCTTAAGTAATTAAGTGCTATTAATTATGTACACGTACGCGTGACATGATTTTTTAGCAAGCTAAAATTGTGTACATAAACTTAATATGATTGGAATATTTTAGTTGTGGAGTTTAGGATCAACCTTTAACGTATAGGAGACCCTTATTTCAACTAAAAAGCACTTAATTGCGTCAAAACTCGGCTTTTTACCGAACTGGGGACCCTGGCGTTTCAGCCTTAACGCCTGGCGTTTCAGCCCTAACGCCTGGCTAACGCCAGGCCAGGGCTGGCGTTTCAGCCCATACGCCTGGCTAACGCCAGGCAGGGCCAGGTTGTTTGGTTTCGTCGTCCGGCTATCGCCCGGGTGTCTCCTCTTACGTATGTTCCGACGTAGTTGCATCCTTTTAAGCTCTATTTCATCTTCACTTCACCTACACATGAAATAAATTCCATTAAGCACTTCACAAGTACATTATTTTTTTTTTATCATTAATACGTATAAAGATGTAAGGTATATCACGTGATTAAACTATGTGATTTAGTCTCGTATCATATGCGTGACATGATTCTTGATACGTCAAACTAAAAACGAGTATACGTACGCGTGACTCGTATTGAGTTAATTATTTAGATAATCGAATAATAAGAAACGTTAAAAAATCCAAATGTATATAGATCCTAAAAGTGAGTAATTAAACAATTTAAGCCAAATTTAATCATTAAGCGACCGTGCTAGAACCACGGAATTCGGGAGTGCCTAACACCTTCTCCCGGGTTAACAGAATTCCTTACCCGGATTTCTGGTTCGCAGACAATTTAAACAGAGTCAAAATTCCTCAATTTGGGATTTAAACCGGTGACTTGGGACACCAAATAAACTATTCCAAGTGGCGACTCTAATAAAAAAAATAAAATAATCCCATTTCGAATAATGTCACTTTAAGTGGAAAAACTCCCGTACCCCCTTTGGGGCGTATAAAAAAGGAGGTGTGACAGGTAGTAACTCAGTTACGTGCTTCATTGAAAAAGGTGTTCATTTCCTAGAAAAGCCTTGGAGTTGATTGTATTCGGGGCCAGTTAGAGTGGGTGAATCTCAATAGCGGTCCTAGTGAATTCAAAAGTTAAGAATGTGGCATTTAAGGGTTTTAGGTAGCAGTATGATCGAGAATCGAGCTTTTGCAGAGTAATAAAAAAAAAACGAAAGATAGTTGGGGTGTTCTATGATATGTTTCAGCGTGCAGGATAGTATTGGAGGAGTGAGAGAAATAAACTCCGGTTTGTAGAAATTATCAGGAGGGTATGAGACGGGTTGGGGGATTTAGGCAACATGGTCTCGTAAATCAAGATCACTCGAGATGAGTAAGGGTTGAGTTCGTTATGAGTTGAAGGAAGTTACTATTATTCCTAAGGCAATTGAAGATGATTACAAGAAGATAGATTGATTAGCCATGGTTGGAATGGAACATTTACGGTAGTGTTAAGTTCCTTCGATGTGATTAAGTTATGCATGTGGTTTGTGCCGGTGTGTGCGGGGCTTGTCGGCCATCGTAATAGATTTCATGTAGGAGCATTCGAGTGCTATGGCCTGTTAGGTGTAGGCGGATCCCGAAAAGGTTATGGTGGTATAGACTACTACTTAAGGATTTTCATGTTGGGTGATTGTGGGAATTCACTCGTGTGTTAAGATGGTACTCTTGAATTGAGTTAAGTAAAAAGGTTTCTGCATGATGAAGTGTTCACCCTATTGGTGGTTCAGAAGTTATGATGGAATTCTTGCGCTATCTCATATTGGCATGTTAGGTATGGTAAGCAGTATGTAACTAGGAGTAAGAATCGAGATTGTGGTTCGGTGTTAACAATGATGTCATGAGCTCAGATGAGCAAGAAAAAGAGTGATTTGAAAGTTCAGAGTAAGCTGGTGTTATCTTCAGTGTCACCTGAGACCGATATTCGGGGAACGAGGCTTTGTACCCTAGTTATGGGTTCTTGAGGTGATTTGCAGTATTAGTGTGGTCGGTGATGCGGGTGTGTAGACTTGTTACCTGGTGTGGAAGGTCCTGGGAGCTTAACCATAAGAAGATCGTATAAGTGTGAAATGTAGTCACTTAACGGATTGAAGATTTGGACTGAGTATAAAGAAGTGCAATATTGCTTATTTCAGAATTTATGCCTGGAAGGCATTCAGTTCATTTGGTTGTGGATTGTGGGGTGTTTGTCCCGGCTATGATGGTTTTTCTCGTGTATTATGAGAGAAAGTGGGTTACTATGGACCCAGGTAAAGCTATTAGCTTAGTTTGGTGTGAGCAAGGTAGACTCGATGTTTGTGGATGGATTTAAATATGATTATGGGCTCCGTACGAGCCAGGCATGTTCATTTCAGTAGAGCGCTTTTCATGGAAAGGTATTAGAACAGCGGATGTTGGTCCGTCTTCGTCAAATTCATGTGATAATATGATTGTTCCGTGTGAGTTGTGGAACGACTTGATAATTTCTTATGTGTTGAGATCTCCGCGAAGTGATGATGTTATGTGAGCAGGATAGCTCTTGAGAAAGTATATATATATATATATATCGCACCTCAGTTGTGCTTGAGCTTTGTAAGCATATGGCTTTATCGGTCTCCCCAAGATGGTATTATGCACTTAGCGTGATTATAATCGATATTCAGTAATTTTTAATAGTGAACGATTCAGATCCGTGTATCTTCTTATGTAAATTTTATGTGTGGATCGGGTGGCACGTCACCACGGGTATGTTATTTGGATCGGGTTGCACACCGCAACAATGTGAAGATGAGATATTCAACGATTTGTTAACTCTGCAGTTGGGTATGAATTTCTACACATCTCCTCCGTTGTGGTAGTATCGTTAGCATGATAGCAGGATGTATGTATATTTGTTATGAGGTGCATCAGTAGCATCAGATTCGTGAAATTTTGGCTATTAAGATTAAGGGAACGTCATTGTGGTTAGATGATGAATTTTGCAGTGCATGGTGCTAATTCAGCAAAGGTATGCAGTCATGTTCTAGTACTTCGTGTGGTAGTTGATACAATGTTTATATATTGGAACTAGGCCTGACAAGAGAAATTTCAAGTGTTGGAACTGGATTCTGAGCTTATTATATGGATAAAAGAAGAAATATTCAGATTTGATCAAGCTAATGTACTCAACTGGGTTGTGGTAGCACGGGCAGGTACTCAGGGTGTTAAACAGTGATTTCAGATAACTCCAGAGGAGCTCTTAGCACGTTCGAGGATGAACATCTATTTAAGTGGGGGAGAATGTAACGACCCGATCGGTCATTTTGAGCTCTAGCACGTCGTTCAACGGTTTGAAGTCGTGAGCAGCTCCATTTCGGGTATTATTACTTGTATGTGTGGTCGGAATTGAATTTCGGGAAGTTTAGAGTTAATTTGGAAAGAAAATTCTCATTTCGGACGCCTAAGTTGGAGAAATTGACTAAGATTGAAATTTTGAGTATACGACCTTCGAATCAGGATTTGAAGGTTCTTGCAGGTTGTATGATGATTTCGGATTTGGGCGTATGTCTGGATCGGGTTTTCGATAAATCGGGAGAATTTCGGCGTATATTGTGGAAATCAGCATTTTTGAAAGAATTTCCTAAGTTTGAGTTGAAGCGCATTTCAGTGATATTGATGTCCGTTTGGATTCCGAGTCTAGGAATAGCTTCGTATGGTGATTTTGGAGTTGGGACCGCGATCAGAAGTGAATTCGGATGTCCGTAGGTTATTTTGAAGTCGTTTGGCTAAAGATAGAAATTTGAAGGTTTTTGAGAAATCTGACCGGAAGTGGAAATTTTGATATCGGGGTCGGAATGCGATTCCGGAAGTTGGACCAGGTCCGTAATGTCGAATATGACTTGTGTGCAAAATTTGAGGTCAATCGGACGTGATTTGATATGTTTCGGCATCGAATGTGGATGTTTGAAATTTCAAAGTTCATAAAGTTTGAATTTTAGTGCGATTCGTGATTTCGTCGTTGTTTGATGTGAGTTTAAGCCTCGAGCAAGTTCGTGGGATGTTATGGGATTGAGTCGTGTGATTGGACGGGGTCCCGGGGGCCTCAGATGTGTTTCGGGGTGGTTTCAGACCATTTCCCCCTTACCTGCTGCAGCTGGTGTCACTGGTAAGTTATGTGATCGCGGCCCATAGTGTGCGATCACGGAGAAGGAATTTGAGGGGCTGGAATTTTGTCTTGTGCGATCGCAGTGGTAGTTGTGCAATCGCACAATAGGAAAAATTGAGGTTGCAGGGAATTTCCCTGTGCGACCGCCGGGGTTGTTGTGCGATCGCACAAGGGTGTGTTTAGGGGCTTCTGGGACTTGGCCTGTGCGAACGCGGGAGAGGGCATGCGAAAACCCAGGAGGAAATCTGGGGCAGCATAGTTGTCCTATGCGATTGCAAAGCATTTCATGCGATCACATATAGGGTTTTTCTGGGCAGTGTTTTAAAAACGGGATTTGGGCCATTTCTTCATTTTCACTTAGTGTGGACGATTTTGGAGGAAATTCAAGAGAGGGTTTTCGTCAAGGATCACAAGGTTAGTAATTCCTTCATGTTTCTAACTTAAATACAAGGTTATTACATGGAATTATACATAAAAATTGTGGAAAAATTTGAAAAATATGGAAGAAAACCTAGAAATGGTATTTTGGAATTCTACCACGAATTTGAGCATGGAATTTAGAGTAAATTATATGTTTGAGTTAGTAAGACTATGGGTAGGGTATATCTTCGAGAAATTTCGGATTCCGGGCGCGTGGGCCTAAGGGCATTTTGGTCAATTCCTTAAGCGGAGATGGGAGTTTATATAATTTGAATTGTTAACGAATATTGGAGTATATTTTCATTGGTTTGTCGTTATTTGGATAGTTTTGGGGTGTTTTGCATCGATTTGAGTCATCGGAAGGGCTTGGAAGCCAGTTATGGGACTTCGGAGCGAGGTGAGTCTCCTTTCTAACTTTGTGAGGGCGAATTGTCCCCCTAGGTGAACTAAATGAATACATGCTATTAATTGCGAGGGCTACATACGCACGAGGTGAAGGGAGTCAGTGCGTAGCTACTATTATGCCATGTCCGGGTAGTCTAGGACCTACTAGCATGCTTTACTTGTTGTATTGGTGACCTTGTCAATAAATTATCATGTGATGCTTTCAATTAGTATCTAAATCTCCGAGAAGGATAAAGTTTACTTTTCTTAATCACCTAGAAGGAAAATTGATTCTTCCTTGGATAATTGTGTTTCGGATAAACCTATCAAGTTTGAAACCCTGTCGAAATTGGCAAGTAAATCTACAGAAAAGTTTTAAATATTATACTCATGTTTAATAAAAGGAGAATTTTATCACTTCATTGAACAACTAATTTTCCTGATAAAAATGTGGTTTATTGGTGTGAATATGTGGAACTTTGGGTGCCTGAGTCGCATGTATGATTCGCGAGCAGGATGAACCTGTATTTATGTATATTCATATGAGCACCTGAGTCGCATGTATGATTCGCGAGCAGGTTAGCCTTAATATTATTATGTTGACCGCGTCGCATGATTGATTCGCGAGCGGGGAAAATAGATGCATCTATTGTTCATGACGTTCGATCCTCGACAGTGCACAGTTTATGTTTATGTTGGTTCGGGCTGTCGACCCTCGGCATTGCTTTCCCATGATATTTACTACGTATTTGCTGTGATTTATAAATGTTTATCAGCCTAAGGAAGTTTTAATGGCCAGTTATGAGGAAGGAGAATTTATGTGTAAAATGTGAAATAAGTCTGATGTTTCTTATCCCGGATTATGATTTAAATTGTCAACTGAAATGACGAAGATTTAAAGTGTTAAATGTGGAAGGAGCTGATATCATTTATTCCTGATTTTAATAAATTGTCTATGACATTCATGCTTAGTGTCTCCCTTGAATATACTAAATTGATCTCTAGCAAGTATCTAATTCGACCTCTGGTCACTACCTCTCTGAGGTTAGGCGGGCGACTCACTGAGTACACGTTGTTTTCATACTCATGCTACACTTGCTGTGCGTTTTCATTGCACAGGTACTTTCATAGAGACGTTGATAGTCTGGAGACTTAGGCGCGCTACATCATCTGGAGGCGATCTGCAACTGACAGAGTCTCCCTCATATTGTATTTATTTCCATTTTAAATTCCTTGTCCAATTTGTGTTTCAGACAAGCTTTGTAATATTTATGAAATTCTTAGAATTTGCTCATGTACTTGTGTCACCGGGTTTTGGGATGTGTTTGGGATTTAACTGAATAAATGGAATAGTTTACCTGTCGTATTTATTTGATAAATTTTTATTCGCTTTTATGACTTGTAAGAGAAAGGTAACAATTTCGAAAAATGTTAAAACATGAAATTATTTCAACTAATTAATGATTGGCTTCCTGGCGGTGGTGTCCGGCGCCATCACGACTTTAATAGATTTTGGGTCGTGATACAAATATATGTAGATGACATAATCTTTGGAGTAACTACAGAAAAGCTAAGTAAATAATTTGCTAAACTAATGGGAAATGAATTTGAAATGAGCATGGTGGGTGATCTTGATTTCTTTTTAGGCTTACAAATTAAATAAAATTCAAATGGAACTATGATCCATCAGCAAAAGTATGTGAAAGAGTTGCTTAAAAGGTTTGAAATGGAAGATTCCAAAGAAATTGACACTCCTATTGCAACAACCACAAAACTAGATATAGATGAACCTAGTTCATCTGTTGATCAAAAGTTGTATAAGGGATTGATTGGTTCATTGTTGTATCTCACTGCTAGTAGACCTGACATTATTTTCAGTGTAGGAATTTGTGCAATATTTCAGGCTAATCCAAAAGAATCCCACCTAACTGCAGTAAAGAGAATTCTGAGATACTTAAAAGGCACCACAGATCTATGTCTTTGGTATCCAAAAGGCAGTAACTTTAATCTTGTGGGATATGTTGATGCTAGCTATGCAGGTTTTCTAGTGGATAGAAAGAGCACCTCAGGTATGGCACATTTTCTGGGCTCATGTCTCGTGTCTTGTGCCACTAAAAAGAAAAATTCCGTGGCTCTATCTACTGCTGAGGCTGAGTATGTGGCTGCAACCTCATGTTGTGCTCAACTAATGTGGATTAAACAACAACTGATAGATTTTGGAATCGATGTTGGATGCATCCCTATCTTTTGTGATAACACCAGCGTTATAAGTATAACAACGAATCTCGTTCATCATAAAAGGACAAAGAAAATAGATGTTAGACATCATTTTTAAGGGACAATTATGAGAAGGAATTGATCTCTATTGAATTTTGTGCTACTGATAAACAGATTGCTGACATCTTTACAAAGCACTAACTAGAGAGAATTTTGAAAGGAACAGGTTAGAGTTAGGGATGATTAAGATCACCTAATTGAACCAGTTCAGAATGTACATGAAAAAAAAATTTGGCTAGAAATTCTGAAATTTGTGTAAATAATCAGATTAACTGTTACTCAGTCTCATGCTGTAAATAGCATACTCTAATGCCATGTGTTGATATGACTCACTGGTTACTAATGTTGTTTTCTCTATTGTTAAAAATTGAGGCTTGATCAAGAGGATTCTGACATGATGAACCTGGTTCATTAGTGCTGGTTCATTTGAAAGGCGAGGTATGTGTTCTCCACTATACAGATTTTGAAATATTAATAGTTAATCATGAGAAGAACTCTACCTAATCAAAATCTTTTCAAAATATATCCTTATCCCATTTTGAACCATTTCTGTCTACCCTAAGATTCCCATCAAATTAAACCCCCTAGAACCTAGGGAGGCTGTAACCGTCACCTCTAACTGATTAGTTGCAGAGGTGATAAGACCTCTATTTGACCCAAAAAGCTGTCGTTATATATTAATTATTCCTTTATTTTAAAATCCCCATCATCACCTCTGAAATCACTCACCAACTCTACAACCGTCGAAACCCTTCCATCTTCCTTTACCTTCATTCTCAATCCAACTTTTCTTCTTCCATCTTCAATCAAAAATGTCTAACCCTTCAGACAACCCTGTTACTCCACCACCTGCTACTCCATCTTCGACTTCTTCAACACCTCCACCACCAAGTCGTACTCCGTCTCAACCCAGTCCCACTATTCCTCAACCTAGCCCTAGTCCAGAACCCATAAAAAGAAGGGTTAAAATGCTTTCCAGAAAAACAGTGGCTACATGTTCTCTCGCCAGAAAATTGAAAGCCAAACTTCAAGATAGTCAGACACAAGAATCAGATAAGTCAAGTGACTCGTTTAAATCAGCTACTGAGGAAGCATCAGGATCATCTGATTCTG
This sequence comes from Nicotiana knightiana, assembly GCA_005239525.1. NCBI lineage: Eukaryota > Viridiplantae > Streptophyta > Magnoliopsida > Solanales > Solanaceae > Nicotiana > Nicotiana knightiana. The sequence goes on from ML429806.1 coordinate 8,493, forward strand.
AACAGTTATCATCTGTACCAAAGATCACTTTTGAGATTGTGTCTGAAATAACAGAGAACTTAGAAAACAAGTTTGTTTTGGTTGGGTCTGTGATAGATGTGGAGTTTTCGGAAATAAGAAGAAGAGGTGGTAAAAATAAAATTGAGAAAGAAAAATAGTCGGAATGAAGCGAGGGGAACAATGGAAGAAACTACTTGTTTGGCTATCTGTGGTATTGAAACAGTAGTAGTAGGAGAGGGAGCCAAGAAGTCAAGGGAAAGTGAATCAGGAGAAAAGGCTGAGGGGTTGGTAAATACAGGGAATTCTATAGATGAACCTGGTTCATCTGCTGAGGAAACCTTAGCAGATCTTCTGAAAAAGTTAGGTGAAAATTATAAGCCAAAGAAGAAAAGAACTTCCAAGGATCAAAATTCTGGAACAACTGGAGAAAGTAAGAAGAGGAAAGTCACTCCCTCTGCTAATCCTGAAATTCCTCTTCCAAGAGGAACAACCAGAAGAAGCACACTAAGGCAGAGTGAGGAGAAGTTATAGAAAGCCTTGGAAGAGAGTAAGAGAAAGAGGGATGCAAAGGGAAAGGAGAAAGTTGCTGAGCCTGTAGAGGCTGTTGAGATTGATGAGATAGACCTGGTCCATCAAGGTGAAAAAATGGCAGAGGTTGAGATTCAGACTCCAAAACCAAATAAAGCCAAGACTTCCTCCAAGAAGTCTGCACCTGTGCCTGCTGAACCCTCAATTGTAGCCAAGAGAAACAGGTCTACAGTGAAACCCAAGAAAGTGCAAATTGCTGAAGAAGATTACTGGAGTGATGAGGATGGAGCTGATTCAGATGGAGAGAAGGATAATTCGACAAAATTTGGGAAGCGCACCATTCTGAAGGGGAGGTTGTTGAAAGATTTTGAAGAAGTAGGCATGGTCTTATTGTTGGGTAAGCTGGAGGTGCAGGGCTGGAAGGACATGATCCTTCAGTTGGATGGGCGATTGGCCAAAAATGAGATAATCGTATTCATGGCCAATGTTGTTATCAAGGATGGCAGAGTCACTAGCCAAGTGAAAGGGATAAAAATTTCTTTTGATGCCAAAGAATTAGGAGAGATCCTTGGCATTCTATCTGAAGGCTATGATGACTATACTAGGAAAGAATGGCCAAGTTTAGATGATCTTCCGACTGCTCTGCAAATCACAAGAAAATTCTGCAACAATGAAGAAGAGATTGAACCTAAGGCAGTCTACAAGAATGGGATGAAGCCCACACACAAAGAGGTATTTGAGTTTATCAACAAGTGTGTAGTGCCAAGACAGGATGGACATGGATTTAGTTCTGATGGAGTGCCTAGAAAGTGGGAGGCAGATAAATTGGCCCTACTTCATCATTCAGCTGCTAGATAGAGTGGTAAATGGCTCCAAATCCCATGCCATTCCATATGGCTTCATTATTACCTCTGTACTTGTTCACTACAAGGTGCCTCTAAAGAAGGCAGAGATGGTCACAAGCAAGGATCACTTTGGCATAAATACTCTTCTGGCTTGTGACTATGAGGTAAATGTCATTGCCAATGAACCTAGTTCATCTAGGAAGACACCTGTGAACATCAAAGTCAGAGCACTCGTGCAGGAAAGTGTGGTGAAGGATGCAAAAATACTTCGGGTGAAGAACCGTCTAGTAGAGGTTGAATCTGAGAGGGATGCTCTCAAAACTGAGCTTGCTAAAGAAAAGGAGAAGAATGAGGAAATTCTTCGAGATATGCTATCTCTTATCCAAGCCAAAAACCAACCCTCCAGCCCTTCCCATCCTTAGTAGCCCAGCCTGCCTTAGTACATCAGTGACCCAGATTAAGGACTTTTCTTATTTTTTTGCTCATGGGTTTAACCGTTTCTATTTCTTTTTTTGGATTGTGGATGAATAATGCTTTGTATCAATCAATTCTGATATTTTTGCTCTTATCTTATTTCTTTTTCTTTGATAGATTGAATTATTGGTTCACTATTGATGATTAATCCATGATTGCACTTGCAGTTGCCCCAGTGGACATGAGTAATTCTTAAATATCTGGGACTTTTCCAAAATTTGCAACTTTCCGATGATGCCAAAAGGGGGAAATATGGTTATGTGCTACTCTGAACATGTGATATTTATAACCTAATGAACCTAGTTCTTTTATGATAAATGCTTAATACTGTAAAATATGTCAATGTTGTCAATGTTGGATTAAGTTGGTTACAGGCCTAAGCAAAGAGTTTTTCATCATCAAAAAGGGGGAATTTGTTGGCCCAAGAAATTGAATGATTTTGAAGATTGACAAAGTAACTCAAAGATGAACCAGGTCCATCACTGGAGACATAGACACATGCAGAGCTAAGGCACGTGAGGTGCACATATAGGAGATAAACGAAATCTGGGAAATAAGAGATATCTCCTGATCGAAAAGATTGCAAAATAATAAGGAGAAGGACTCCTTATTCAGTAAGAACAGAATCAAAGATAAGGAAGGATTTGAGGAGTTGAGATTAACTAGAACTCTTCCACCAAGGAAGAGTAGCATTAGAACTCTAGTAAATCTCTCTTATACTAATCCTATATATTGCAGATTGTTCTTATTGTACCGGAATGCACAAACCAGAAGTTAAACAAGAATTGAGAGCAAAATTAGCAAGGTAATTTTGCAAGCAGTTCGTGTGAGATTTAAGCGTGTGACTCTGAAGCTACTTGAACCAGATAGAAGAACCAGTTCCAAGTGTTGTCTTTTAGTCTAGTTTACTTGTAGTAGGTGATTTCAACTTGTACCTTTTTAGCTTTATCTAGAACTGCCTGTAATAGGTACTGTGTGTTTCAAGTTATAGCTAACTTGGAGTTTGTCACAAATAGCTAGAGGCTAGTTTGCCACAAAGGAATTAGAGATAATCCTAGGTTTATAAAAGAGTTTTCGTAAATGCTGTTTGGATCGCTGATTTAGTAAAGAGTTTGGGAAAATCCTATTGGGAAGTAGGTCGTAGTTTTTCACCTTTTCAGCCAGGTGTTTTCCACGTAAAAATCTCTGTGTTCTTTATTTTCTGTGTTTGTTATTCCGCAAACAGTAGAGGTTGGAACACATAGAAGAACTTGGTCGTTCTATAACTAATGCACGCGAAAATCGGACACCACACAAATCACCTACCCC
>ML429806.1:12132-24693 GCA_005239525.1 Nicotiana knightiana
CCCTCCCCCCCCTCTTGTGTGGTATTGACGTTTAGAACATCAGATATGAAATATAATTGAAACATCTAGGATCTCTAATCAAGACACAATCAGTGTTGTCAAAGGCTCAATTTAAGGTGCGCTTAAGCCCTAAAGCTCAGAAAAGATCAAGAAAGGCGCTTCGCCTTGCTTTAGTTGCGCTTCAGTGTAAGGAAAGGCACCGAGGCGTGCGCCTCAATGCCCATGAGTTCTCTCTTGAATCAAGCAGCACTGAAAAACAACTATAATCAGAAATAAATGTATTAGCTGCTAAGGGAAACATTATAAATGAATTTGTTACTTTATTGTTGAAATACATATAAATTTTTATTTATTTCCTTCATTGCGCCTTTTTTTATCTAAAGCTCACACTTTGAGTGCACTTTGCGCTTAAAGTACAAATAGACCTAGAGCGCTTTTTAGAGCTTTTTTCCTTTGACAACACTGGACACAACAAAGTTTTTCTGCATCACATGATCTGTTTCTTAAGGAATACAGGGATAAAACTTCTTATGTTGCTTCATGTTATGAACAGATTGTGTTGTCATACATGTATGCTAGACTGAAAGTGCTGGAGGTTTTTTATTTAGGATATATTAAGTACTGTAATATTGCATAATTTCCTTTTAGTGTGGCTCTAAATCTGCCCAAAAAAATATTGTCACTTCTAAGATAAACCCACCCGCTGTTAAGTGTTTTCATCCGTTCTTTCTTTATTTTTTAAATCAACAACTCTAATCTTATTAGAATGCGATAAATTCATTATAGTTCCCTTTTTCATCAAAAAAGGCATGGCAGTGTGTGCATTTATGTTGAGAACTCCATCTCTGTTTTTTATCTGTGGTTTTTTGTAGCATTTATAAAATTGATTTGACCTCTACTTTATGCGTATTTTACTTAATCATTTTATGCACTAGAATAAGTTGAAATTCACTCATGGTATGAAGCCTAATATGCGTTAGGGTTGCTGATAGATTAGAGTGAGTAATGTTAGATGAAAAGTATATAATTTATTTTACTATTTTCTTTTCACTCTATATGGATGAGATAGTCTGTCCATACCTTTTTGGATAATATTCAATAAAAATTAAAACAGCTACAATTTCAAGGAGTCTATGCATGTGTCTAGAATATTTCATATCAACATTCTCAACCACACGCATGTAACTCTTAATCTTATTTATGCAGTATTTTGTAGGACTTTTGTCAATGTTGATTTAGTTGTATGTACTAAGAGAAAGGACTCATCTAACAGGTTTTGATGATCCCCCAATTCAAATGCGCGCTCAACCCGGCACTACAATACCATCTGTATAGATATAATGCAATAGGCTATTTAGATTTGCCTAACCTTCTTTGTTTTGTATAACTTCTATGATGAACAATTTTTGTTTGCAAGAGGATGTACAGATCTGTCCATCTGTTGTCGAAATCATTCAAGGTACTGTTCATATTACTTGTAGTTCAAAAGTTTGGTTGGTTTAAAATTTTGCATTTTTGTTGCACTACAACTCTTGCAAGTCAGGCTTATTTCAATGGTCAGCTTTCTTTAACCACTGATAACATCAAACAAGATGACAGGTATTATTTGAGAAATAAGTGAAAATTTGGCACATGTAAATCTACATTTATATGTCTTTATGTTATCAAAATAATGACATGTTACAGGTCATTTGTTCAGTTTTTATGAGTAAATGAATAAAGATGGTGTGGTGCCACGACCCGGAATCCCGCCCTCGGAATCGTGATAGTGCCTAACATTTTTCTTGCTAGGCAAGCCAACGTTAGCTAAATTACTTAACCAGTTTTAACAATTTAAGATCAAAATATTAATAATAACAAACTGTAATCATTAGATGTAGACTGATAAAAAACAAAGTGACGAAGTCTAACCATATCCCAGAATCTGGAGTCACGAATACATGAGCATTTAGAGTACTATAGATAAAGTTTGAACAAAATACAACTGCTTGAAACTAATTAAACAGTAAATATAGAATGGAAAGGGCACTTCAAGGGTGCAGACGACGAGCAACTCTCCTAAAATAGCTGAATCTGAACAGCCTCACTACACGCCACTGGGACCCACATCGGTATCTGCAATAGAAGTGAAGAGTATAGTATGAGTACAACTGACCTCATGTACTCTGCAAGTGTCGAGCCTAACATCGACGAAGTAGTGACGAGCTATGGTAAGTCACATACAAATAACCTATACGAAATAAAAAAAAAAAAAAGGAAAACAAGAATAGTAATAAAGCCATAAACTAATATAAACGGACCCGAATGACAACAACCAGAGAGCCCCGAATTGTTTATTTGATTCATATGTGACTTGATTGGAACTGTTATCTCTTCTATTGCCATGTTATCATTCCCCTAGTTGCTTATCTTTATTTCATGTTATAGCTATCTCTTTTGTAATTATTCATCCTTAATTAAGATTATGGTTATTTTCCTGTTGTCTACCTTTAATGGAATTTGTTGTATCTCTTTCGTAATTTCCCAACCTTAAAAGAAGCTTAGATCTCCTATACCTTAGTTGACTTGTCCTTATTCGGAATTATTTGACTCGTGTTAGTTTCTTGTTGTTGAACCGTACATTGTGGGACCATTGTTACATATTATTTTCTTCCCTGTTGAGTTGTTCTTATTACGCCTAGTATTCTTTATTATGGTTATTCCTTGCGAACTAGTTCTACCGTTTTTTGTAATCGAAGGTTCTTGATTTGATTTACTTGACGTACTTTGTATTATTGTCATTTTTGTTGTTGTACTTGTTGTGGTGATGCACGAGGTTTCTTCTGTGCGGTTGTAGTTATTATGATGCACGAGGTTTCTTCCATGCGGTTGTTGTTATGGGGGTGCACGAGGTTTCTGTCGTGCTATTGTTACTATTGATATTTGCACATGCGGCGTGACAAGGAGGGATATATATATATATATATATATATATGCGGGTTGCGCATGTGGCGAGACAAGGTGGGAAGATTGTTATGCACGTGTGGCGAGACAAGGCGGGCACTTACTTTATTATTGCACACATGGTGAGACAAGGTGGGCTGTGTCAGGGATTGATTTGTGATGACTTGTGATGGCCTGGGGGCATTCTTGTTGTTGATATTTGTGTAGTGGTATACTTACCTGTATGAGATTTATCTTATGACTGCCCAAGAATACACGTAGTTAAGCACTTTTATCGGTTAAGTTGTTTTCTTGATATTGTTAAGTATAGATGCACACCCTTGTTTACTTGCCTTCTATGTGAGAGTGGTTCTATTTGGCACGTGAGTCGTCAGTGTGGTTATGAGGTGTAATGAGGGCATAGGATGCCAAGTATTAGGGTTCAGGTATTGGGACCCGTGAGTTATGAATAGTCTGAGGTTCGGTAACTCGTTGAGCTTATTGACTTAAACCTGATGTGAAAACGATCATTTTTGTTGAGTTGTACTTGTCCATTTCTTTATCTGTGATTATCAGATTTAGGTTGTGATTCCGCTCGTTCTTTTATGTCATTATTATGGTGCATCAATTATAGTTGTTGTTTTCTTCCTTACTGCAATTTCTGTATTACTTGCCATTCGCGTAGTCTTTATGTAGATATCATACTCTGTTGTTCCTATACTTATACTCATCCAGGTTATTTAGTCCAGTAGGTGTCTTGACTGTTCCTCGTCACTACTCCATTGCGATTAGTCTTGATACTTGCTGGGTACCGCTGTGGTGTACTCATACTACACTTCTGCATATTTTTTGTGCAGATCCAGGTATTTGCGGAGTCGGTTGATCTTTAGCTAGCTGTGGAGATTGCTGCTGTAGAGACTCAAGGTAAACTTGTTGCTGCGTTCGCAAGAAAATTGTAACAAAACTCTGTAGAGCTTATGACTTGTACAACCGATTTTGGGAATTGTAAATCTTATAGAGATTTCTATTTCAAAATTAGTAGATGCTATTTCATTATTGTTTTTATTCAGTAAACGTTAGGCTTACCTAGTCCCTAAGACTAGGTGCCATCACAATACTTAACAGAGGGAAAATTGAGTCGTGACAGTAACATGGAATAAAGGAAGACATGGAAATAAATATCCCAATCTCGCATGCTAAATCCCATGACGGCCCATATACACTCACCACCTCGCATATATGCCACTTCCCCACATAATTCACATAACAAATACTTCAACAAATCCTAATTCCTTCAAGTCAAGGTTAACCACGACACTTACCTCACTCGCAACCAAATCAATGCTCAACCACTGCTTTTCCTTTACAATTAGCCTCCAAACCAATCTAATCTAGCCAAATATTGTTTAAATAATTTAAAACAGGCTTTAGCAACTACCCACGAGTGAAAAAGATTCAATCTTTAATGATTTTAGAAAAAAGTCAACAAAAGTTGACTTTAGGCCCACTTAATCAAAATCCGAGATTCCGACTAAATAACAATTATCCATTCACCTCCGAGCCTGATTATGTGTTATATTTCAAAATACGATCTCATTCAAGGTCTAGATCTTAATTTCTCAAAATTCTCAATTTCTATCTAAATTCCTAATTTCTACCATGAAAATTCATATATTAAAGGTTAAAATCTATGGGTGTTTATGGAAATGTAATAAAACAAGCTAAATTTTACTACCCAATGAAGTTGGGATGAAAGAACTCCTCAAAATCACCTCTAAACCGAGCTCTAACTTGAAAATGGTGAAATCCCGACTTTTATATGTTTTAATACCTGCGTGTCAGGTGCTCTTCGTGTTCGCGAAGAACACTGGCCAAATGGACATCGTGTTTGTGATAGACCATTCCCGTTCGTGAAGGCTTATCTCCCCCCTTGCCTTGGCGTTCACGAGCCAGAGCCGGTGTTCGTGTAGAGAAATAACCCAGCCTCCCTAGGTCCCCACAAAGCTCCGCATTTGCGGAAAGCATGCCGTGTTCGCGAAGGGTAAGCACCCATCCACTTCGCGTTCAAGATAAGGTCCTTGCATTCACGAAGAATAAATCCATCCCTGTCCGAATTTCCCTTTCGCGATCTCGGAGCACAAAGCACCAAAAAAAACATCAGAAACAATTGAAAACCAGCAATTCTTAAGTTCGAAATGGTCTGTAGCCTATCCGAAACTCACCCGAGCCCCTCGAGCTCCAAATGAAAGATGCACAAAAGTGTAATAATATCATATGAACTCACTCGTGCAGTCAAAACACTAAATAACATCTAGAACTACGAATCGGACATCAAAATGCATGAAATTTTAAAGAAAACTCAAGAAACACTAAAATCACAATCAAGCGTCTGAATCCTATCAAACCAACTCTGATTTGCACCAAATTTTGCAGACAAGTTTCAAATAGAAAAGCGGACCTATGCAAAGCTTCGGAACCAAAATTCGAACCCAATAGACATAAAATCAACCTTCGGTCAAACCTAGAAAGTTTTCAAACCTTCAAATTACTAGCTTTCGGTAAAATAAGTCAAATCTACATAGGGACCTCCGAATTCAATTTTGGTCATACGCCCAATTCCAAAAATCATGTTTTCTTCAACTATTAACGTAAAAAGCTTCTGGAAAAAGACATAGAATGCGCACGCAAATCGAGAAATATTTAATAGAGCTAATAGAAGTCTCGGAATAGGAAATTAAGGGCTGGCACTCATAACGACCTATCGGGTCGTCACAATCTTCACCTCTAAAAGAAATGTCCTTCCTCGAATAGACATAGAAAATTACCTGGACTGGTGAAAAGGTGTTGTATCTACTCCGCATATCGGAATCAGACTCCCACGTGGCTGCTTCAATCGGCTGACCTCTCAACTACTCTTGCACAGTAGGATAATGTTTAGACCTCAACGTCTAGACCTGCCAGGATAGAATAGCCACTGATTCCTTTTCATAATTTGAGCTCGTCCAATTTGACTGAGCTGAAATCTAATACATGGGAAGGATCACCAAAATACTTCCGGAGCGTGGAAACATAGAATACCGGGTGAATTGTCGATAAGCTGGGTGGAAATGCACTTTTGTAGGCTACCCCACCAACTCTCTCAGGGATCTAAAAAGGACCAATATACCCAGGGCCCAACTTTCCCTTCCTCCCAAACCTCATCACACCATTCATGGGTGAAACCCGAAGCAAAACCCTCTCTCTCACCATTAATGCTACATCACGAGTCCTCCTATCACCATAAATCTTCTGTCTAGACTAGACTGACAGTCGATCCTGAATCAACTTGACTTTCAATAAAGCATCCCGAACCAAATCAGTACCCAATAACCTAGCCTCTCCCGGCTCAAATCAACCAACTAGAGAACGACGTCGCCTCCCATATAAGGCCGCATAAGGAGCCATCTGAATACTCGATTGGTAGCTGTTGTTGTAGGCGAAATCAACAAGTGGTAGAAACTAATCCCATGAACCACCGAAATCCATAACACATGCACGTAACATATCCTCCAAGATCTGAATGGTGCACTCGGATTATCCGTCCGCCCGGGGGTGAAATGATGTACTCAACTCAATCCGCGTGCCTAAATCACGTTAGATGGCTCTCCAGAAATGTGATTTCAACTGCTTGCCTCGGTTGAAGATAATAGACTGCACACCGTGGAGACGAACAAATCTTACAGATATAGATCTAGGCCAGCTGCTCTGAAGAATAGGTAGCCACCATCGGAATGTAATGCGCTGACTTGGTCAATCTATCCACAATGACCCACATTGCTTCAAATATTTCGCTCTCTGATGCGCTCATACAAATAAGACCGAGAAACCACACAAGCAAGAACACGACTAGGATCGGAAATGTCTAACCTCACGAGATGATTGGCCAAATCCTGAACATCCAATGCTAAAGGTCTCTCACTAATTGGAATATATGCAAGACTACCCATACTCTCAGCCTTTCTGCTCAAGACATTAGCCACCACATTAGCCTTCTCGGGATGGTACAAAATGGTGATATCATAGTCTTTTAACAGCTTAACCATCTCCGCTTCCTCTAGTTTAGATTATTTTTCTTAAACAAGTGTTGTAGACTCCGATGATTTATTAGTACCTCACACAAAATGCCGTAGAGGTAATGCCTCCAAATCTTCAATGCACGAACAATAGGTGCCAATTCCAAGTCGTGTACCGGGTAATTCTTCTCATGAACCTTCAACTGTCGAGACACTTAGACAATCATCCTACCGTATTGCATCAACATTGTGCCAAGACCAATATGTGATGCATCACAATACACAGTGTAGGACCTCGAACCCGTAGGAAACACCAACACTGAGGCTGTAATCAATGCAGTCTTGAGCTTTTGAAAGCTCAACTCACACTCATCAGACCATCTGAAAAGAGCACCATTCTGGTTCAACTTTGTCAATGGGGGTGAGATAGATGAAAACCCCTCCATGAACTGGCGAAAATAACTTGCCAAACCCAAGAAGCTCTGAATCTCTGTAGCTATTGTAGGTCTAGGCTAGTTTTGTACTGCCGCAATATTTTTAGGATCCACTTTAATGCCCTTGGAAAATACAACATGGCCCAAAAAGGCAACCACGTTCAATCAAAACTCACACTTTGAAAACTTAGCATATAACTTACTATCTCTTAGAGTCTGAAGTACGATCCGCAGATGTTGCTCATGCTCATTTCGACTGCGAGAGTAGATCAAAATATCATCAATGAAGACGATCACAAAAGAATCCAAATAGGGCTTGAATACCCGATTCATCAAATCCATGAATGCTATTAGGGCATTTTTCAAGCCAAATGACATCATTAGGAACTTAAATGACCATACCACGTCCAAAAAGCTTTCTTAGGGACGTCTGATGCTCTAATCTTTAACTAATGGTAGCCAAATATCATATCAATCTTCGAAAATACTTTGGCACCCTAAATTGATCAAATAAGCCATCAATCCTCGATAATGGATACTTTTTCTTGATAGTGAACTTGTTCAACTACCGATAATCTATACACGTCCTCCTCAAACCATCAGTGTTCTTCATAAACAACAGTGGTGCACCCCAGGGTGAGACACTAGGTCTAATAAATACCTTATCAAGAAAAACCTGCAACTGCTCCTTCTATTCCATCAACTAAATTGGGGCCATATGGTATGATGGAACAAAAATGGGCTGACTATCCGGAGCCACATCAATACATAAGTAGATATCTCTATCGGGTGGTATCCATGACAAATACACAAGAAACAACTCTAAAAATTTGCGCACATTTGGAACTGAATTTATGGAAGAAACCTCCGCACTAGGATCGCGGATATAGGCCAAATATGCTAAACACCTCTTCTCGACCATACGCCGAGCCTTCACATAAAAAGTAACCCTGCTGGTAGATGGCCGGGATTTCTCTTCCACTCTAATCAGGGCAACTCTGGCAAGGATAAAGTCACCATTTTAGCGTGATAGTCCAAAATAGCGTGATAAAGTGACAACTAATCCATGCCCATAATAACATCAAAGTCCACCATATCAAGAAAGAGAATATCTATATTCATCTTAAATCTCCCGATAGAAACCACACACGAGCGATAAACACGAGCTACTAAAATAGATTCTCCCACATGCGTGGACACATGGACAGGAGCACTTAAAGAATCACGCGGCATAATCAGATATGAAGCAAAATAGGATAACACATATGAATAAGTAGAGACTTAATCGAATAAAACTAAGTCATCCCTATGGAAAATTGGAACAATACTTGTGATGACGACGTCAGATGACTTCGCCTCATGTCTGGTTGGGAATGCATAAAAATGGGGCTGTGCCCCACCACTCTGACCTCTGTCCCTCGGGCGACCTTTAGTTGGCTGGACTCCACCTCTGATGGCCCGACTCCACTTCTAGTAGCATGACCCCCACCTCTAGCTGGATGTGCAGGCAGTGGAGCAACCGGTGCCGGCATAATGACACGAGAAACCTATTGAGGTCTGTTCTCATAAATCTAGGACAATACCTCCTAATGAGACATGTACCTCCACACTCAAAGCACACGGCTCGGATAACACCTGTATTAAATCTATAGTAGTAGTTCACTGATAGGAACTAAAGGTGCACTGAATGCTGGCTGCTCAGGATGTGACCCGTAATAAAAACTATTGCCCGAAGCATTGTGGGCTACCTGAAGAGCTGAGTGGATTGGCCTAGGAGGATGGACTCTACCAAAATAACCTCTGCCTCCAGATGAGGCACCACTGAAGCTACCGAAATGATGAGGCCTCTTCTTAAATACCATCTTTCTACCTTGGATATGAATCATCTCGATCCGTCAATCTATCTCTACATCCCTCTAGAAAGAAATATCATCCCATGTCTCATTTTCCATCTGAAGCATGATGCCGAAAGTAAGACCATAAATAAACCTCATCATCCTCTCTTTATCAGTGGGAATCAAGATAGTTTCATGATGGGCTAGGTCCACAAATCTGGTTTCATACTAGGTGACAGTTATGCCTCCCTACTGGAGGCGCTCGAACTGCCTGTGGTACTCCTTTCTCAATGTGAAAGGAATGAACTCTAGAAATATCTGCAAAAACTGATCACAAGTAAGTGAAGGTGAACAAGCTGATCTGCTCCGCTCAAAATCACGCCACCACTTTTTGGCTGAACCAGTCATCTGGAACACTTTAAAGTCGACCCTATTAGTTGCAATAATACCTATGTTGCGCAATACCTCATGGAAATGGTCCAAATAATCCTATGGGTCCTCAGAAGGTGCACCACTAAAATGAACAGGTAAGATTTTGGTGAACTTATCCTATCTCATCAATCTCTCAGAAGAAATTGCAGGTCTTTCCCCGGGCTGTGTAGAAACAACAAGTTGAACCACCCCTACTGCTGGATATATTGGAGTTTGATATATTGGAGCCATATACTCTAGAGAGTGATTTGCAGGAGTCTGTGCTCCTTCCCTACCCCGAGAGGCAGCTGGTGCCACAGTAAATACTCCATCTTCAACCACACTCTTCATGAGTCCAACTAAGTGGACTAGGGTGTTCTGAAGTATGAGAGTTGCTATAAATCCCTCTGGGACCTGAGCGGGTCCGACTGGTGCGGTATGGACTAGAATCTCCTCCTCGTGATCAATCTGAGGCTCTGTAACAGGTGTTGTTCTAGGTGCTCTAGGCTGAGCTCTGCCTCAGACCCTACCTTGGCCTCAACCCTTACCCTTTGTAGTGGCTGCAATAGGGGGCTCCGGCTCCTGATCCGCTGTAGATGTTGTGCGAGTTCTCACCATCTACGAGAGAAAAAGAATATAATAAATAAGAATTCAGTAATATAACAAATGTGATGAACATGACATGCCCTTTGGACTAGATGCCTGATCCGTGTAAACCGTCCGACTCTAAGAAATTCATCACAACTATCACCTCGATATCTAGAAACCTTACCCCGGACTGTGTCTATATCAGTGACCATTATCCTTTTCGATTAGTGGCGCCCTTTGCGATTTTCACCTACTAACCTCTCTCATTTCTCTTCTTACCGTCGCCTTGTAGTGCTCTTTGTGAGTTTTCACTAACAAGACTCTCTCATTTTAATTTCTCTCATTGCTTGTATCTGCTCTCAACAACTTTATTTTCCAATTTTGGACATCTATGCCGATTGATCGGAAGGACTTGAACAGGGTTTTTGGTGAAAATAATTTGGATTGAGCTACAGCTTTGGAACCTTTCGTGTGAAAACGTCGCTGATCATAGCATTTGCCCCAACTTAAACTCTTGGGGAAATGTGAAATTTTTGTTTTGGTGTGATTGAACCCCAGGGAGAGGCTGCCTACGTATCCTTTTCAGAATCAAGTCGAACGTAGTTCAGGAAACATTTTTGTTTTTGTTTTGGTTTTTCTTTTGTTTTTCCTCTGTTTTGTTTTGTTTTCTCTTTCTTTTGCTTCCTTGTTCTCTTTTCTTTTTTTTTGCATTTCATCATTTTTTTTTGCGTCTTTTTCCTCTTCTTTGTTTTCATTTTTCAATCAATCAATTTTTCTCTTTTTTTTTTGTTTTCCAATAAAACTTTCGAGTTCCAAAGAGGGTAATCAAAGAAGAGTAACCGGCTCGAAGGGTTTGCAAAAGGGTTAATGGTGTTTGGGTAGCGAGAATGAAAGCTTTCGTCATCCCAACCGGAGAACATTTATGGAGGATCAAACATAGTACCTTTTGACTGCACCTGCGTTGACAGTTGATTCAGGGACATTTTCTTTGAGCCCCAAATACAACACACTCTTTTGACAGTACTCTGGTTGCAATGTATGGATATTTCCAATATGAACAAATTTTCCTTTGGCTATGCCGATTCATCATTTTATTTCCTTGACCTTTTCATTCTGATTCTTGATTCATTATTTCGAAGTCTGACAACGTTTTAGGATATGTTGACTGCATCTTTATTGACAGTTGTTTCAGGGACATTTCCTTCGATGTACCCCAAGTATAAACACACTCTTTTGGAAGTACTCTTGTAGTAGTGTATGGACCTTTTCCGATCTGAACCCATTTTTCTTTGGTTATCCCGATTGTTTTATTTCGTTGATCTAACTTCATTTTCATTCTGACTCTTGATTCATTATTTCGGAGTCTGACAGCGTTTTAAGATCTGGGCATGAAGTCCGCAAGCATGTCATGTTATTGAAATCTGCATTTAAATAGAACTGAAAGTAGAGTAAGAAAGATACAAGATTAAGAAAAGAGACATTCTTGGAAAAAGAAATATTAATTCCATTTGATATTTTTTTCGTTTTTTTATTTTTTATTTTGATGATTTTTTTTAGATAGAAGGGTTTACATCGGAAAGTAAGACAATAAAGTAAAACATCCAGATCACACCCTGGGATAACCCAGACGCAGAAAGGATAGCAAGACTAGCTACCGAGACTCCCATCTGATGGGGGAACTTTCAGGCTTGGCGACCGTTTTTTGGCTTTTCTTATGTTTCGGCAATGGCTTCAATGGACTTCAGTGCCGGATCAAGTTCTTCATCTTCACAAAACATTCCGACCACCGGCCTAGTGTGAGCAGGCAGGGGATTGTTCATCATATTGGGGTCATCTTAATCCCTAAGCACTATTGTCTAGACCTTGATGAGATCTTCCAATGCTCTTTTGAGAGTCCAACAATCTTCAGTGTCATGCCCCACGGCTCCAGAGTAGTATTCACATTTAGCATCAGCCCGGTGCGAGGGGGACTCGGGGTTCGGCCGGTTTGGGGCCACTGGTTGCAACAGACCTAAACTGACCAACTTTTGGAGCAAGCTAGAGTAGGATTCACCAATATGGGTGAACTGATTCTTTTTGAAAGGTTCTCTTGGGCGAGAATTGTATTGGGAAATACTTGATTGGGGATTATATGAAGCTTGGTAAAGATGGGCATTTCTGGGAAGTGGAGCTCGATTTTGGGTATAATTTTGTGGCTGTGTGTAAGGTTGTGTGTTCATCACCGCACAGGGAGGCGGTGTCACGGCATATGCAGCATCATCTTGATAGGGGTAATAGTGTTCTGGGATTTCAGGAAGCATATATGATTGGTTGAATGCC
>ML429806.1:35490-46933 GCA_005239525.1 Nicotiana knightiana
GACAAGGAGAAAATATACACAGGTGGGGGAGAAAACAACAGATCTACATAGATCTTTCACAAAAATAACTAAATCTAGACAGGTTCAAACCAAAACAACTAGAAAGGGAAGGGGGATACCCGTAGAAAGGTTTTTTTTTTGGCCGGGAAAGAGGAGGGGGTCACTGGACCTTACCAGATCTGATGGGGGTTTTAAAGAAAAATGAATTAAACCTTCATGAATCTATTTCTCTAGTTAAGAGCAATCGACCCATGAAGGTGTAACCCATTGGTTGCCCTCGAATCGGCCGGGGAGAAATTTTGGGGGTTTTCTGATTCTTAGATCTGAAACCCAAGCAAGTCCATCGATTTTTCAGGGGAGTTGATAACGGGAGGTGATAGAGGAAGTAATGGTGGTTGCCTGGTAGATATTTGGGGTTGATTGGAGTGGTTATGGTGCCAGACGGCGGTGGGGTTTCAGGGGTGGCTAGGGTTTAGGTTAGAGTTTGAGAGAGATGAAGGAGATAGGGCGGCTAGGGTTTGAGGTTGGGGTTGGCTTCAGATCGAAATGGGGGTATGGGGTGGGGTTTGGACACTTAAATACGGAAAGGATGGCCAGTTCCGGTCCGTTGGATCATAGACAGATCAATGGTTGGGATTGAACTGGGCCTAAAATGACGTTTTGGTTAAGCTGGGGCAGGCCGGGTGAGGGGTTTGGGCTGGGCTGTCAGAACGTGTAGAAATGGGGTTGGACCTGGGTCTTTCTTGGCCCAGGTCCGACTTTGTTTTTTCTTGGCTAATTACCTTAATTAATCTTATTAAATTAAACTCTAATTTAATCCAAAAAATGTAGCAATTAATTTTAAACCTCATTTTCGTCCATTCACACATTAATTAAGAATAAGATAACCAATTATATATTCTTAATTAAATCTATAATTTATCTTAATTTCCGTGGTAATTAGTTATTAAAGACTACATTATGTTAGATATTTTAATAATAATTTTTTTAAAAAATGAATTATGGGTATACAAACAACGCAAGTGATTCACAATTAATTACCGAAAAATCAACAAAAATTCATGAAATCCATTGATTTATTGGGATTTTTATAGGACGATACGGCAAGTAAAAATCACATGCTCACAGCTGCCCCTCTTTGCTCGGAAACACGAAGAGTTTTCGGGCAAAGACAAAATGAGCGGCAATGAACGATTTTCACCTATTCATATGTTCCATTGTGAAGCGTTTTTGAAAAGTTTGACCGAACCCTGCTTCAAAGGTTGCCTACATATCCTTGGTTATAAAGGAATCAGGTCAGTGTAGTTCTGGAAGTTTTTGGTAGCTGGGACTACCGAGTAACTGTGGTTTCACTGCGGTTGCTGCTGTTACTGCTGCTGATCTCCTTGTTACACCCAAAGTAAACAAAACGACAGACTAAACTAAACCTATCAGCTACTAGTTACAAGATTCCTATCTAAGACCTGTTCTTGAGTTTTGATCTTCTGCTAACTCTGACCTGGATCTTGATGTTCGTTAGCCGCAGGTGTTGGTTTCGTCTCTTCGCTCTTCGGATCAAGGCAGGATATACCGAACGGATGACTTCAATCTCGTCTGAATAGTCCATATCTTCTCCGTATCTGCACTTTTGGATTCAATCTTCTCTTTCTTCTTTTGCTTTGTTATTTTGGATCGAAACTTCTTCTTTTGGTCGTCTCGAGTTCCAACCTAATCTGCACAAAATCAGAACGAACGAAAAAAAATTCTGCCCCAGTTTTTACTAGGGAAATTTTGTGATTTATTGCAAGAAAATCTATACTACTTTATTATTGAAAGCGGCTAAAGGCCGGGAGTAGTGCACCCGGAGTTATTATAGGCTAGGGAGTGGATACCCTATGCCTAAAAAGTGAAATCAACTAGGGATTGGAGACCTTAGGTTGGAAAAGATCGACATGTTATGTTGCCGTCAAGAAGAGATCACCAGGTCATGCCGGTGTCTGGGGAAGGATCAACGGGTTACGCCGTTGTCAAGAAAGAGATCACCAGGTTATGCCGGTGTCTGGGGAGGTTAATAGGTTATGTCGTTGCCTGAAGAAGAGATAATTGGGTTATGCCAATGTCTGAAGATGATCAACAGGTTATGCTGTTGTCCGAAGAAGAAATCATTGGGTTATGCCAATGTCTGAAGATGATCAACAGGTTATGTTGTTGTCAGGAGGATCACCGGGTTATGCCGGTGTCCGGGGAGGTCAACAGGTTATGCCGTTGCCTGAAAAAGAGATCACTGGGTTATGCCAGTATCTAAAGTGATCAACAGGTTATGCTGGTGTCAGGAGGATTATCGGGTTATGCCGGTGTCGTGGGAGGTCAACAGGTTATGCTGTTGCCTGAAGAAGAGATCATTGGGTTATGCCAATGTCTGAAGATGATCAACAGGTTATGCTGTTGTCAGGAGGATTATCGGGTTATGCCGGTGTCGTGGGAGGTCAACAGGTTATGTTGTTGCCTGAAAAAGAGATCACTGGGTTATGCCAGTATCTAAAGTGATCAACAGGTTATGCTGTTGTCAGGAGGATCATCGGGTTATGCCGGTGTCCTGGAGGTCAACAGGTTATGCTGTTTCCTGAGAAAGAGATCACTGGGTTATGCCAGTGTCTGAAGTGATCAACAGGTTATGCTGTTGTCAGGAGGATCACCGGGTTATGCCGGTGTCCGGGGAGGTCAACAGGTTATGCCGTTGCCTGAAAAAGAGATCACTGGGTTATGCCAGTGTCTGGAAGTGATCAACAGGTTATGCTGTTGTCAGGAGGATCACCGGGTTATGCCGGTGTCCGGGGAGGTCAACAGGTTATGCCGTTGCCTGAAAAAGAGATCACTGGGTTATGCCAGTGTCTGGAAGTGATCAACAGGTTATGCTGTTGTCAGGAGGATCACCGGGTTATGCCGGTGTCCGGGGAGGTCAACAGGTTATGCCGTTGCCTGAAAAAGAGATCACTGGGTTATGCCAGTGTCTGGAAGTGATCAACAGGTTATGCTGTTGTCAGGAGGATCACCAGGTTATGCCGGTGTCCAGGGAGGTCAACAGGTTATGTCGTTGCCTGAAAAAGATATCACTGGGTTATGCCAGTGTCTGGAAGTGATTAACAGGTTATGCTTTTGTCAGGAGGATCACCGGGTTAAAGCCAGTGTCCGGGGAGGTCAACGTTATGCCGTTGCCTGAAAAAGAGATCACTGGGTTATGCCAGTGTATGGAAGTGATCAACATGTTATGCTGTTGTCAGGAGGATCACCGGGTTATGCTGGTGTCCGGGGAGGGCAACAGGTTATGCCGTTGCCTGAAAAAGAGATCACTGGGGTTATGCCAGTGTCTGAAAGTGATCAACAGGTTATGCTGTTGTCAGGAGGATCACCGGGTTATGCCGGTGTCCGGGGAGGTCAACAGGTTATGCCGTTGCCTGAAAAAGAGATCACTGGGTTATGCTAGTGTCTGAAGATGATCAACAGGTTATGCTGTATTCGGAAAAGAAGAGATCACCAGGTTATGCCGGTGTCTGCTTGGGTGCGGGACCCTATGTTGGAATCAACTGAGGACTGGGGTATCCTTGATTGGAAAATGTTTGGCCAGGGGTTGAGGATCCTATGCTACTTTTAGGGTCGCATCACATTCAACTTCATTTCTTCTTTCTTCTTTTCTTTTTTCTTTTTACTTTTTTATTATTATTTGTTTTTCTATTTTTTTTTAAGGGCGGGAAAAGATTTTTGGAGGAAACTTCCCTTTCTTTGGAGTCAATACTGCAGAGCTCCTTCTAGCTCTTGCGTGATTCCTTTTTATTGCATCTACCTTTTACACGGTTTCTTTTGCACCTGTTTCCTGTTTTTAAACAAAAAACAATTCGTTAGTTTGAAACGGTGGTTGGTTTTGTGGCCTTGATTTTCAACTGCTTGATCTCATTTATTTTGATGAAGATCTCAACCACTTGCTTGCTTGTTTGCTTGCTGGGGATTGGGTTTCCTCTCTAATCCCGGGGGCCTTGGCTTTCTAGATTTCACTATGGCGATCGGTCACGTGGGACCCAACATTTTATTTTGCCTTTGTAGGCTTTTCACTTGCTTTTTCTTTTGGATTTTCGGAGTATTGGGGAGGAGTTTTGTCCCCTCAAATTCTACTGCGACGGTTAGTCGTGTGGGACTTAACCTTTCCAACTTTATTTCGCCTTTATTGGCTTTTCATTCTTGACTTTCTCTTCCAACTGTAACTTTAGGTCATTTGGAATATTTCAGCCTTTCAAACCTTGCCAAGATGGTTAGCC
Organism: Nicotiana knightiana; assembly: GCA_005239525.1. Taxonomy (NCBI): domain Eukaryota; kingdom Viridiplantae; phylum Streptophyta; class Magnoliopsida; order Solanales; family Solanaceae; genus Nicotiana; species Nicotiana knightiana. The sequence goes on from ML429806.1 coordinate 39,780, forward strand.
ACACGGGGCTTAACCTTTCAACTTCAATCGCCTATATAGGCACTTCAATTCAAATTCTTCCTTTTACGGCTTTGAGTTTGAAGTATCAACCGCTTCGGCCAGTTGGGATCGACTCGATGCTCCTGACGAAGCTGGGTGCCTTTTGCATATCAGCCCGTGTCAAATGAGAGACCTGTAAATCAGTCTTACCATCTTTTCTTTGCCTTAGTTTCGGGACAGAGTTAGACCGAAAGGGATTTAAAAGAAAAATAAACGACAAAATGGACAACGAATTTAAACAAAAGGGGTCCCTTTCGGGGAAAGGAAAGAAGGACTTATCTGGAGTGCATGCGGACTTCAATGAACATGACATGCCCTTTGGACTGGATGCCTGATCCGTGTAAACCGTCCGACTCTAAGAAATTCATCACAACTATCACCTCGAGATCTAGAAACCTTGCCCCGGACTGTGTCTATATCAGTGATCCATTATCCTTTTCGATTAGTGGCGCCCTTTGCGAGTTTTCACCCACTAACCTCTCTCATTTCTCTTCTTACCCTTGTAGTGCTCTTTGCGAGTTTTCAATAACAAGACTCACTCATTTTCAATTTCTCTACTCATCATCGCCTTACAGTGCCCGTGTGGGTTTTCACCGTTAAGACTCTCTCATTTTAATTTCTCTCATTGCTTGTATCTGCTCCGAACAACTGTATTTTCCAATTTTTGACATCTATGCCGATTGATCGGAAGGACTTGAATAGGGTTTTTGGTGAAAAGAATTTGGATTGAGCTACAACTTTGGAACTTTTCGTGTGAAAACGTCGCTGATCATAGCATTTGCCCCAGCTTAAACTCTTGGGGAATTGTGAAATTTTTGTTTTGGTGTGACTGAACCCCAGGGAGAGGCTGCCTACATTTCCTTTTCGGAATCAAGTCAAACGTAGTTCAGGAAACATTTTTGTTTTTGTTTTGGTTTTTGTTTTGTTTTTCCTCTGTTTTGTTTTGTTTTCTCTTTCTTTTGCTTCCTTGTTCCCCCCCTTTTTTTTTTTCTTCATTTTCCCCTTCTTTTTTTTTTCATTTTTCAATCAATCAATTTTTCTCCTTTTTTTTGTTTTCCAATAACACTTTCGAGTTCCAAAGAGGGTAATCAAAGAAGAGTAACCGGCTCAAAGGGTTTGCAAAAGGGTTAATGGTGTTTGGGTAGCGAGAATGAAAGCCTTCATCATCCCAACCGGAGAACATTTATGGAGGATCAAACATAGTACCTTTTGACTGCACCTGCGTTGACAGTTGTTTCAGGGACATTTTCTTCGAGCCCCAAGTACAACGCACTCTTTTGACAGTACTCTGGTTGCAATGTATGGACCTTTCCAATCTGAACCAATTTTCCTTTGGCTATCCCGATTCATCGTTTTATTTCCTTGACCTTTGCATTCTGATTCTTGATTAGTTATTTTGAAGTCTGACAGCGTTTTAGGATCTGTTGACTGCATCTGTGTTGACAGTTATTTCAGGGATATTTCCTTTGATGTACCCCAAGTATAAACACACTCTTTTGGCAGTACTCTTGTAGTAGTGTATGGACCTTTTCCGATCTGAACCCATTTTTCTTTGGTTATCCCGATTGTTTTATTTCGTTGATCTAACTTAATATGCATTCTGACTCTTGATTCATTTTCGGAGTCTGACAGCGTTTTAAGATCCGGGCATGAAGTCCGCAAGCATGTCATGTTATTGAAATCTGCATTTAAATAGAACTGAAAGTAGAGTAAGAAAGAGACAAGATTAAGAAAAGAGACATTCTTGGAAAAAGAAATATTAATTCCATTTGATATTTTTTTTGTTTTTTTTTTTTATTTTTTATTTTGATGATTTTTTTTTAGATAAATGGGTTTACATCGGAAAGTAAGAAAATAAAGTAAAACATCCGGATCACACCCTGGGATAATCCGGACGCAGAAAGGATAGCAACACTGGCTACCGAGACTCCCATCTGATGGGGGAACTTTCAGGCTTGGCGACTATTTTTTGGCTATTCTTCTGTCTCGGCAATGGCTTCAATGGCCTTCAGTGCTGGATCAAGTTCTTCATCTTCACAAATCTTTCCGACCACCGGCCTAATGTGAGCAGGCAAGGGATTGTTCATCATATTGGGGTCATCTTCATCCCTAAGAACTATTGTCTCGACCTCGATGAGATCTTCCACTGCTCTTTTGAGAGTCCAACAATCTTCAGTGTCATGCCCCACGACTCCAGAGTGGTATTCACATTTAGCATCAGCCCCGTGCGAGGGGGACTCGGGGTTCAGCCAGTTTGGGGCCACTGGTTGCAACAACCCTAAACTGACCAACTTTTGGAGCAAGCTAGAGTAGGATTCACCAATAGGGGTGAACTGATTCTTTTTGAAAGGTTCTCTTGGGCGAGGATTGTATGGGGAAACACTTGATTGGGGATTATATGGAGCTTGGTAAATATGGGCATTTCTGGGAAGTGGAGCTCGGTTTTGGGTATAATTTTATGGCTGTGTGTAAGGTTGTGTGTTCATCACCGCACAGGGAGGCGATGTCACGGCATATGCAGCATCATCTTGATAGGGGTAATAGTGTTCTGGGATTTCAGGAAGCATATATGATTGGTTGAATGCCCTGTGGGCCCCCTCCGAGCTTGAAGCCATCATAGCTCCCTCTTCTATCTCGTTTCTGTTCATCAGACCCTCCGAACCATNATAGTGTTCTGGGATTTCAGGAAGCATATATGATTGGTTGAATGCCCTGTGGGCCCCCTCCGAGCTTGAAGCCATCATAGCTCCCTCTTCTATCTCGTTTCTGTTCATCAAACCCTCCGAACCATCTTCCCAATTTTTATCCTTAAAAGCAGCTTGACTGAAAACTCGGCCCGTTTCTAAACCTCTTTCGACCATCTCCCCAATTTTTATAGCTTGCGCGAACGGTCTACCCATAGCAGACATCATATTCTGGAAATAGTCTCACTCTTGGGCCAGTAGGAAGACCGTAACCATTTCTGCTTCGTCCATTGGAGGATTTACCCCGGCGGCTTGCTCACGCCATTTAACAGCATATTCGCGAAAGCTTTTCGCAGTTTTCTTTTTCAAATTAGACAAAGAGTTCCTGTCGGGAGCGATGTCTACATTATACTGGAACTGGCGGACAAAGTCTCGGGCCAAATCGTCCCACATATGCCAATGAGTAATTTCTTGATCCATATACCATTCAGAAGCGATCCCGGTAAGGCTTTCTCCGAAATAGGCCATCAACAACTCTTCTTTTCCATCAGCACCTCTCAGCTGGTTACAATATCGTTTCAAGTGATCCATCGGGTCTCCATGCCCGTCATATTTTTCAAAGTTTGGCATCTTGAAACCAACTGGCAGGTGAACATGTGGAAACATGCATAAATAGTAGTAGGAGAGACTCTTCTGACCAGTCAAACCCTGTATGTTCTTTAAGCTTTGCTCTAAACTTCTCATCTTCCGAGCCATTTCTTCTTGCTCGGGGTTTCTCATTGTTTTTTGCTGACCCATGGGAGACTCATATTGCGAGTGTTGAGGGTAAGAGTTTGGCTTGGACACTGTTGGCTGTGCCATGGTGAAGATTGGTGGCACAACGAACATTGTTGGCGGTGCCCTTGAATCCGGCATCTGGGGGTGATCCGCAGAAGGCATTCCGGGGCCATTAGACGGCATTAGAGTGTGCCCACATGGGATGAGTGGGTTGGGCACAAGGATATTCGAAAGCCCATCTGAACAGGGAATCAGCTCAGGAAAACCAGGGATTACACTTTGCGGTTCCCTGCCGTTAGACCAGGCGTCCCACATCTCCAACATGCGGCGACGTAACATTCTGTTTTCTTAGCAGTTGTTGATTCCGGCTGCGGAATAATCGATGACGGGCTATCCTCAGGACCGATGATTGGCATATTACCGGCGGAGGCCATCTCTACCTTTGGACCTTTTGAAGGATGGGAAACCGGACTACCAACAAAACCAACCACCAAAACCTAGCTAATTTGCACACCAAACAACCTTGTTAGTTTTTGAGACATTTAACATATAGGAAGTCGCATATTGGGATACAATGCACCTAACAGTTAAATGCTTCTACAATGTGTTTGAACGGTTGCATGTTTTATCCCGGCCTTTAGATGTCCCTTTCAAATTTTATCTCTCCTTTTTTTTGAATTTTCCATATCTCGATTTCTTTTCCTTTCTCTTTTTGTTATTTTCGCTCTTTATTTTTCTCATTTATTTTGTCACTCTTCTCTTTCTCTTTTTTTTAATTGATTTCGCTCTTTTCTTTATTTTTCACTCAATTTTTCTTTTTCTTATTTATTTATTTTTTACTCAATTTATTTATGGCTCTGACGAATCCGATGGGGATTGCCTACGTATCATGACGCCGCATGAATCAGATCTTGCGCAGTTCGGGAAGAGTGAGAATGAAGTAAAAAATCTAAATCTTTTTTTTTATTTAATTATTTCGTTTATTTTACTCTCTTTTTTTTTGGATTTTTTTTTGAAATGTTTGAAAGAAGGACTTCTAAAAAGAAAGAAAATATTTTGGACTTTTGATTTTTTGTTGGATTTTTTTTTTTTCGTTTAGTATTCTCAAAGACATCGACTCTTTATAATGTATCTTAAAATTCTGAAGCAACTGAACGAAAGTGTTTTCTTTTCACAAAATTATTACCTATTCAAAGTGACTAGCTGATCTAGAATTCATAAACAAAGTACACCAATCAACTCAAAGATAGCACACGTAAAGAATATTAATCCTCGGATAAGTGGACTAGGTCTCCACATTTGTAGATCTCATTTGATTCGCGTAGAAATGCTGGAAAGGAAAGCTCACCCAACACCAAGGAAGATCAATTAGTGAAAATATACAAAAACTATGACTTCAGTAGCTATTGATTTACATTTTGTACTAACTGCACTACTAAATTCAAATTTTCTAAATCCTTTTGATGCTCCGCACGAAGATCTGAAATTTACATCTCTTTAACTGGAGAAACAAAAACTTTTATGCGAATTTAGTTTTTTTTTTTTNCCGCACGAAGATCTGAAATTTACATCTCTTTAACTGGAGAAACAAAAACTTTTATGCGAATTTAGTTTTTTTTTAACCCCATTGAAGCTAAATGTTTTAGTTAGATTCCCCGTATGAATCCTTAACTCATTCATGCTGATAGCACATCCTGTAATCTTAACACCATGCAATATATATTCCTGCAAAATAGTCTGGAAAAATAATAAAGGAGCAAAAATAATTGCTAAATATAAACTTATACAAGCATTTGTCAAATTCAGGGTTAAAAGGGGTAAAGATAATTGCTAAATGAAAGAACTTGTACAAATATTTGTTGACTTCATTTGGATTTTTTCATTCTCCAAATCTCGTGTCTCTATCCTCCAAATTAACTTGGGGATGCACAAGAAATGGACTGAATTGCATGTGGGCACAAATGATCTCACCAGATATCTGACTACAGCAAATAGTGTATTTAACTATTTAATACAAAACCTGTCTGCAACTTGTAGAAGTCTTTGCTAAAACTGGACAAATATCCTAAATTGCAAAACAATCCAAAAAGACAAGTACTGCTGCTTAAACTACATAGTAATTATGAGTTGAACAGTGCATACTTTGCTGACAAATTGCTGCTGAAACTGCAGTTCTTTTCCAGCTCAAACCATGTAGAACAACTACCTGAACATACAGATGCAGCAAAGAAACTAACATCGTGTGAGTCATGTAAAATAGAGTAATAGCATTTCAAGAATCAATAGAAAACACATGACCTATATTTTGTAGGACTTCAAGAGACAAAAAATAAAACAAAAGCCAAAGTCCACAAGGAGAGAAGCTTGGTGGCAGTTGATTCCCTATCATTTGTATTGGAGAGTTGACTATGTGTTGACTAGATCGAGAATTCAGTAGTACTAAAAAGTGATCATGATCTAGCAGTTAATTTAATTTGTTCAACTCCTTTTTATCTTGTCTTCTAATATACGTTGGTTTTTACACTGCAGGCATCGACATCAAAGGTGCTACAAGAAACATGCAACTACATAAGAAATTTGAATAGAGAAATGGATGATCTTAGTGATCGTCTTTCTCAATTTCTCTCCACAATTGATGCTGATAGTCCAGAAGCTGCTAAGATAAGAATGTCACAAGACAGACCACAACTAGGTACTTTTCCTATTTAAACTACTCATTATGAAGTACTAATCAAGAAATTATCAACAGAATCATTTCGGACCGCTTATATAAGCCACAACTTTCGAAAGGGTTGGTCAATACAACTTGACAAGGACAATATCGACTGACCAAGCAACCAACAGTACAATTGTTTTGTGCACCTCTTTACGAATTTCCGTACAACTTTTTTTTGAATTTATGTATTATCTAATACAGAATGCTTCAAAGCTTTTTCCAGGGTACTATCTTTGGGATTTAGCTTCTTGAAAGCAACATTAGCATCCGTTTACAACCCTCCAAACAAAATAAGAAATTATTGAAATCTATCAGCTACAGCACCAAAAACTTATCATGGAAAGAAGTAGAGGTAGAGATCAATCTTGTCATTCATGATGCTTTGGCAACAAAATAAATTTTAAAACACTGTGGTTAGAACAATCCTAATTGAAAATTCAACTAAGCACTCACTTTTTGCAAAAAGTTAAACATATTACCTCATAAATATGCTAAGATAAGGAAAGCTAGAACATCCAAGTTGTAAATTTTCCGCAACATCGAATCGAAGTGCTACTGTGGGAATGCACAAACGTGAGCTCAACTATCTATCAATCTGATGACATGACTGAAGAATCCTTTGGGTAAGAATGAATGTCTATTGATAAAAGGATATGAACAGAGCGAAAGATCTTCCTCCAACTAAGAACTAAAAGTTCTATCCAAGAATACAGACTTCAATAACATTTCAGATCAATTATCAAGACGGCGTGAAAGAAGTAATGTGAAAGTTTAAAAATCATAGCAATCAATCTGGTTATCCCATCTTAGAGTTTATAAAGATTAATATGAACTTTCTACTCATTAATAGATACAGGTGCAGAACAACAAACCTTGTGAATGTTATGAGCCCTTCACTAAGCCCTATCACAGAGAGTTGGGTGGGGAAAGGTAAATGA
>ML429807.1:0-24833 GCA_005239525.1 Nicotiana knightiana
GAAGAAAATAAAAATCAAATACTAAAAAAATAAATTCAAACTTAATAATAATATGTACACTTACAGCTACGCATTATAATACCGTTAATTCCCCGGCAACGACGCCAAAATTTGATCACGCTCAACTATGTCTTGTAGAAGACTAAGCGGGCGTTGCAAATATAATCCTGGGGTATTATGCCCAGAGTCGATCCCACAGGGAATTGACGTATCAAGCAAGCTGTTAAAATACTACTCAGCTGTCACCTGATGTTATTTAAATTACTAATACTAAAGATTAAAACTAAAGATTAACTATGCTAATGTATAAACAATTGTAATAAAAATCTAAGGTTATGGTTTCCCCCGCTGGTGAACTTACTTCTCGGATACTTCGTATAGCTTGATTAATCGTCTCTATCAATCATGAACACTCTATCTACCATAAATCTCTCTCAAGTAATTATGATAATTTACTAGACGCACTCTCTCAAGTTACGCTAGCTAGATTGCATTACAGTTCACTTAGATTGCACCCGAAGTATCGTTATCTCTAATCCAACCTCTAAACCCTCGGTTATGACTTTCGTCTATACTCTGGGAGTGGTGTTGTTCAAACAATTACCTAAATATGCACTCTCTCTCAAGTAGATACATAATAAATAGGCACAGCTAATTGAGGGCCCTTCAATCAACTACAACAAGAACGTAGTTGAACAAATAGAGTTTAATCAACCAATCAAAACTATATTAATATCACAAGAAGTTTATTCCCCAACGGGTTCCACACGAAATTAGCTAAACAAATTCATAAGAATAAAATCTAAAACAACTAGCATAATTAAACTACAAAGCAAGGAAGAAAATATGTACAAGTTGATGTTTTTGCCTTTGATTCACTCCAAATTCGAATCTCTATGTATCCCTGTGAATCTCTCTCTGTAGATGTGTTTTAGGAGTCTATTTATAGGTTTACGGTGAACCCTAACCGTGTAGGAGACTTCTATTTCAATTAGAAAACACTTAAACCCGTCAAAACTCGATTTCTGGCCGAATTGGGGACCTGGCGTTTGGACCCAAACGCCTGGCTAACGCCAGGCCAGGGCTGGCGTTTCAGCCCAAACGCCTGGCTAACGCCAGGGTGGGGCTGGCGTTTCAGCCCAAACGCCTGGCTAACGCCAGGCAGGGTCAGTGTGTTTGGCTCTGTCGCCCGGCTATCGCCCGGGTGTCTCTTTTCGCGTATTTTTCGACGTATTTGCATCTTTTTAGCTCCGTTTCCATCTCCACTTCACCTACACATGAAATAACTCCATTAAGCACATAACAAGTGTAATTTTATCATTAATGCGCATAAAATGTAAGGTATATCACATGTTAAACTATGCATTTTAGTCTCGCATCAAGATCTCCCTGCACATTTACTTTTGGGACTACGGGACGGTATTCCGGGAGATCCCCCTGCACATTTAATTTTGAGACTACAAGGAGGTATCTCAGGAGTTCTCCGTGCATATTTACTTTTGGGACTACGAGACTGTATCTCAGGAGATCCCCTGTCGCTTAATTCCGTGTACTATTATGCTATTTCATTGTGTTTTACTTTGCTGAACTTTAGTCTCTTATTATATTGCTTCATGTCCTATTTTTATTATTAAATACCAGTGGGCATGACCTGACCTCGTCACTACCTGACCGAGGTTAGGATCGGCACTTACTGGGTACCAATTGTAGTGTACTCATGCTACTCTTCTGCACATGTTCTATATGCAGATTCTGGTGCTCATTATCAGCCGCAGTATCCATGGGTTTGAGGCAGCCGCGTCCGTAGACCTTAGAGTCCCCTTTTATTCTTCCCCGTGTCAAACACTTCTTCTGTATTTGTTGTTACTAGACTTCAGTATATAGAGATGTTATTTCCTTTTCTATATCTTGTGACTCGTGACATTTTGGATTTTGGGAAAGCTATGTAAGTTAGAGTTTGGTTATTGTACATGCCGAACATCATTATTTTTCTTATTCAGTATCTATTGCAGTTAGAAGGCCAACTTTGTTTTTTTTGTTGTTGGAATTTATTTTCTGTGAATTGTTAGGCTTACCTAGTCGTAGAGACTAAGTGCCATCACGATGAGGTTTGGAGGGATGTTTGGGTCATGACAGTTGGTATTAGAGCTCTAGGTTCATAGGAGTCGTGTGTCACAAGTCGGTTTATTAGAGTGTCACGGATCAGTGCAGAGACGTCCGTGCTCATCTCGAGAGGCTATGAAACTGTTAGGAACAATCATACTTCTTTTGATTCCTTGTCGTGTGAGTTATTTTCATAAAATTCTAAACTTCCCTATTCTATTCTTTCTCACAGATGGTGAGGACCCGTACTGTGAGATCTGACGGGCAGGCACCTGCTCCCCCTACTAGACCCGCCAGAGACCGGGATCGGGGTAGAGGACAACCATGACATGCAGCCAGAGCACCCGCAAGAGCTGTGATAGAGGAGCCCCCAGCAGCTCCAGCTGGAGGGCAGGCACCAGAGGTTCCTATTGCTACACCAGATATCGCGCCCCTTTTCTAGCGAAATTGAGTTTCGACATGTGACAACTCTTTTAAGGAGGGTGTTAAATGAGAGAGTCGCCACCTAACGGGTTTGAGGTGCGTAGGGCACCTATTTGAAAATAACTCTGGTTCAACCAGTTTGTGTCACCAAAGATCGGGTAAGGGCTCAAATTACCTCAAAAAGTAGGTGTTAGGCACTCTTCCAGGTCCACAACTGTGGGTCCCGGCCGAACGCGAATTATATGAATTAGTCAGATAAACAGATAGAAAAAAAGAAGTTTGGGCAATTATTATCAAAAATCCCTGAATAAGCACAAATAATCGATTAAGAGACAAGAAAAAGGGAGGGGGGGTCCTAAGTTATTTAGCCTACAGGATCACCCCGTGAAACATAAATAATACTTCATAACTCCCTCAAGATGGGGTGTTACTCGTATCATTTAGCAGGCACATACTATCATCTCCTGCTACCCGATTACTCTCTTTAAGTTCTTACCTAGAGCGCACTAGTTGATTCTAAATCGTGCCTTATGCGTGCACTACCCGTCCCATGCCTATGGCCCAGGAGGCGTTTGGACCTCTATTTTTGGATAGGTCTAGACTTAACTTAGGCTGCTCAAAAGTGATAAAACTAGGCGACATACAAAACAAGTTGGACTTCATGTAAAAGCAATTAAGGGCTCAAGTTAGCCTCTTCACTGAGACAACAAATGCACGCAAATAATTCTCATATTAGGTGTTAGATAGTTTCAGAATTGAGACAGGTTAAAGCCATTAAGAACTATAGACATGGTTTCTATGTGACCTCAGAATTCAAACATGCAGGCAGTTTCAAATGCATGGAGCAATTTTATAGACATGATTTTTAAACAACTATACAGTTTAGGGGGATTTGGTATTGCAAGCTGATTGTTGAAATTACAGATTACAACTGGTTATGTAACGACCCGACCGGTCATTTTTGGAATTTAAGCTCCGTTCAGTGGCGTAAGGTCTTGAATAGCTTCACATTGTATATATCGACCTGCGTGCATGGTTTGATTCAGTTACCGGATAATCCTGAGTCGAATTGGATGGAAAATTTCAATTTTTGAAGATTAAGTGATGGAAGTTGACCGGAGGTTTGACTTTTGAGTAAACGACCTCAAAATGAGTTTTGGGTGATGCCAACAGCTTTGTATGATTATTTTAGACTTAGGCGCGAGTCCGGAATGGGTTTTGGAGGTCCGTAGAGTAATTTGAGGTAATTCAGCGAAAGTTAGAATTTCAGCGATTTCGGCCGATAGGTGAAATTTTGATATCGGGATGGGAATGGAATTCTGAGAGTGGCTGTAGGTCCATTGTGTCATTTATGACTTGTCTGCAAAATTTGGTGCCATTCCGGGTTGAATTGATAGGTTTCGGCACGAGTTTTGATATTTGAAGATTTGAAAATTTATAAGTTTGACTTTTGGTTTGATTTGTCGTTTCGGCGTTGTTTTATGTGATGTGAGACCTCGAGCGTGTCCGTGTTAGGTTATATGAGTTATTTGTGTGATTAAAGGGGGCCTCGGGTGCGTTTCGGATGGGCTTCGGGTCAAATTTCTTCGCACAGTCCTGTGACCCACCCAATTTTTACTCCATGCGATCACATCTCTGTACACGCGATAGCATAGCACATCTTTGGTCAGTAAACATTTTCCTTCTATGCCATTTCACACGCGATCGCATAGCACATTTTTGGTCAGTAAACATTTTCCTTCTATGCGATCGCATCATTTCACACGCGATCGCATAGCACATTTTGGGTCAGTAAATATTTTCCTTCTATGTGATTGTATCAGTCCTTCACATAGCATATTTTAGGCCAGTAGTTATTTTATTCTAATCGATCGCACTTAAACTCTCGCGATCACAATGCTTAAATATCTGGGCAGACATATTATATTCCAAAATCGAGGGTTAGGCCATTTTTATCACATTTGACTTCTAGAGCTCGGTTCTTAGCGATATTTTGTGGGTTTTTCACGAAATTCGATTGGTTAAGTGTTCTTTGACTAGAATTAAAAATATTCCATGATTTTGTCTTTATTTACGTCATTTAATTTGTGTTTTGAGTTGAGGAAAATATTGGTTTTCGAAGAAAATTTCTAAAATGAAAAATCGTGATTTGAGGGACCAAATGGTATCGAAATTTGATAAATTTTGTATGGTTGAACTCGTATTGGAATGGGTATTCATATTTTGTAAAATTTGACGGGTTCCGAGGTGCGGGCTCGGGGGTTGATTTTTTGATCGATTTTTAGAATTAGTAAAAGATGTTGACTTTATTATCCGTAATAGTTTCTTATAAGTTTCATGTGTGTTTTGAAGTTGTTCTAGTTGGATTTGAGCCATCCGGAGGTCTTTTCGCCCGAGAAGTCCATTTTAGAGTATCGGGCTGTCGTGTTTGAGGTAAGTATCTTGCCTAACCTTGTGTGGGGGAATTACCCCTTAGGATTTGAGTCTTCTATGTTGATTATAGTCCGTGTGTGCTATAACTTATTTGTGGAAAGTTGACCCTTTAGGAATCTTAGGTCCTTATATTCGTTGAGTATGAATTGTCCTTGGCATGATTGAATTTCCTAATTTCTAGTTTCATCTTTATTTGCTTAAATGTAGACTTTCTTACTTTTGGATTTACTCCTATTGATTATTTGACTCCTAATGGACTTATCTTAAGATTTTATTTCCTTTTTACTGTCATGCTATGTCTTCTTAACTGCCTATCCCTAATTGTAATTATCTTCATCTCATTCTATAGTGGTTTGGTCTTAACTGAGGTTATGATTTTTTTCACGTTGCTTGTCCTTAAATGATATTGTTGAATACCCTTGAAACTGCCGACCTTAAAGGAATTTTGGATAGACTATACCTTAGTTGACTTGCCCGTAAATAGAGTTATCAGATTTGTGTTGATTTCTTGTTGTTAACCCGTGCATTTAGGTGCGACTGTTACATGCTATTTTTCTTCCTCGTTGAGTTGTCCTTATTATGCCTAGTATTCTTTGTTGTGCTTATCCCTCGCGAACTAGCCTTGCTTTTCATGTGATCAAGGGTTCTTGAATTGATGTATCTACAATATCTTGTATTATTTTCAATTGTTGTAGTTGTGCTTGTTGTGGTGACACACGAGGTTTCTACCGTGTTGTTATGGTTATTGTGATGCACGAGGTTTCTTCCATGCGGTTGTTGATATAGGGGTTTGCACGAGGTATCTGTCGTGTCGCATTTTCTATTGATATTGCACATGCGTGTGACAATGAGGGATATGTATATATGGGTTGCGCATGTGGGGAGACAATGTGGGAACATGTTTATGCACGTGTGGCGAAACAAGGTAGGCATATACTTTACTATTGCACACGTGGCGAGACAAGGTGGTCTATGTCAAGGATTGTTTGTGATACTTGTGTTGGCCTGGGGGAGTTTCTTGTTGTTGATCTTGTGTACTGGAACACTTACGATGTGAGTTTATTCGTGTGGAAATTTGTGAGATGACAATATACGTGTTGCCCTTTTCTTTCCTTATTTTTATTGGTTGTTGAATCATGTTAGGACCCTTGCACAAGCATAAACGTAGTTAAGTACTATTAATAGATTTAGGTCTCTTTGTTGTTGTCAAGTATAGATACTATTGTTGTACTTACCGTATGGGTGGAGATGACCCATTTGGCACGAGAGTCGTCCGCGCAGTTAGTACTCGAATGAGGGCGCAAGATGCCAAGTGTTAGGGTTCGAATATTGGGACCCGTAAATTGTGATTTGTTCGAGATTCGGAATCTCGTGGAGATGACTACGAATTTGATGTAGAAGTGGTTAAAGTTGTTGAGTTATTACATGTCCGTGTGCATATTTACTTTCTAGATTTGTCGTGTTCTATTCAATCCTTTGTGTCATTTCATGGTTTCCGATGATACTTATTGTTTTCCTTCTTTATCGAATTTACCGTATTGTTAGCTATATTGCGTAGCCTTTATGTGAATATCGTTTTTCCCCTTTATTCCTATATTGATACTTGTTCAGTTTATTAGACCAGTGGGTGTCTTGACTAGTCCTCGTCACTACTTCATCTAGGTTAGTCTTGATACTTACTAGGCACGACTATGGTGTGCTCATACTACTCTTCTGCACATTTTTGTACAGATCCAGGTATTCATCGTTAGTAGCTGTGCGGACTCTTGCCGAGGAGACTCAAGGTAAACCTGTCGTCGCGTTCGCAGGCTTCGGAGTCACCTTCCTATTTTTTATTTACACTGTTTTTGCTTATTTCCAAACAGTTGTAATTAGAAGTTGTAGTAAACTCTATAAAGCTTATGGCTTGTACTACCGGTTTTGGGAAATTATCAATTTTGTAAAAATCTCTATATCGAGACTGTTAAATCATATTCATTTTACTATTATTCATTAAACATTAGGCTTACCTAGTCCTTAAGAGTAGGTGCCATCACGATACCCAAAAGAGGGAAATTTGGTCGTGACAAGTTGGTATCAAAGCTCTAGGTTCATAGGTGCTACGAGTCATATGCGAGTTTAGTAGAGTCTTGTGGATCGGTACGGAGACGTCTGTAGTTATCTTTCGAAGGCTACGACACTATTAGGATAACTCCACTTCCTTCATTCCTATCGTGCGAGTTCATTGATCTTGAAGTTTGAAAGCTATCATTCCATTATCTAACAGATGGTGAGAACGCGAGCTGCAAATCCTGAGGATATTACCTCCGGAGCAGATGCCACTAGGGGAATAAGTAGAGGTAGAGGCGGACGAGGGGCACATGCCGCAGCTATAGCACCTGCCAGAGCAACCATTGAGGAGCCTCCAACAGTTCCAGTTAGGGGGCAGGCACCGGAGGCGCCTGTTGTTACACCCGAACTTCAGGAGACCTTGGCACAGTTCCAGGATATGATTGGTACCTTGACTCAGGCAGGGTTGATTCCGAGTGCACCAGCTACTTCACAGAGCCGGGGGGGGGGGGNGGAGCTCAGACTCCCGTCGCCCACAGTCCAGAGCAGCGAGATCATGTTGGTGAGGTTCAAGGTGTCATGGCAGCACAACCTGTGGTTCCAGTTCTGCCCGTGGTTAGGGCATCAGCATCCGAGAAAGAATAACTTAGACTTGAGAGGTGCAAGAAGTAACACCCTCATACCTTCAGTGGATTGGCGACAGATGATGCCCTGAGTTTCCTGGAGAAGTGTCACCGCATTCTTCGTACTATGGGTAGTGTGGAGACGATCGGGTTTGCTTTCGTTACATTCCAACTTAGGGGAGCGGCTTATCAGTGGTGGCAGGCATATAAGTTGGGTCGCCCGGCCAAGTCAGCTTCACTTACATGGGGTCAATTTTCATAGATGTTCTTGAGCAAGTTTGTACCTCAGTTCCTCCGAGATGCATAGCTTGCGGAGTTTGATCGGCTCTGCCAGGGCACTATGTCAGTATCAGAGTATGCCGTCAGATTCAGTGATTTGGCTAGGCATGCACCTGCTCTGGGTGCTACAGTTAGAGAGCGTGTTCGTAGATTCATTGAGGGCCTCACGCGTGATATTCGATTCAGCATGGCTCAGGAGTTAGAGTCGGATGTTTCATTTCAGCAGATGGTAGGGATTGCTCGCAGAGTTGAGGGCATGCTGGATCACGAGAAGATGATAGGCGGGGCTGCGAAATGGAGGACAGACGAGCTCAGGAGAGAGAGGGCAGAGAGGTAAGGAGGCCTCGTAGGCCGGAGAGATCTACTGGTCATTATTATGAAGGTAGGGTACGACACGGTAGAGGTTTTGTGGGTCATCCAGTTCAATTTGCATTACCGGCTTCGCATGGAGTTTCAGGTACTCACGGGTCGAAGAGTACTCGTATAGCATAGTTTCCACAGCCACGTCAGCAAAGAGGTTGGTTTGAGTGTGGAGATATCAGCCACAGGGTGAGAGATTTTCCCAGGCTCCGGGCAGATGTGTTACAGCAGAGCATTCAGGTGAGTAGAGGGCAACCAAGAGGGGGAGGCGCGACCTGTTGATGTGTTTCGTATAGTCGGATGGAGGCCGTTGTGCTAGATGTTATAGTACAGGTATGTTTTGATTTGTTACAGAGGGTCACCATTTGTAGTTCATTATAGCTTTGTTTGTCGGGACGAGTTCCCTCATTTCTTGTTTCGTTTATAAGTGAGTTATATGCTTGCACTCTATTTTCATGTCTGCTCCTGTTGGGAGATTCTGTGAGTGGTAGCCCATGTCTATTGTTTGTTTCTATTCATTATTGAGAGATATGAGACTAGCAGTAAACTCATGTTGTCCAGTACGGTAGGCTTGATATGATTCCGAGTATAGTGGTTACAAGTTGTGATTCTTATGCTCCACCGGTGTGGGGGCCAGCATGTGTTGTAATTTTGTTGAAGGAAGTGATCTAGTGAAATGTTCCAGTTGGTGTGTTATATATATATCCTATTTGTGATTTAGAGTTGACGGCGAAACCCTCATGATTTCGTGTGATTTGAAGTGTTTGAACCGAGCTGTGTATCGTGATTGAAGTTATATCAAGACGGGGTCCTTGTGATTCATTTATATGCTTTGATTATTTCATTTTTATATTGTTTTGTAGGTTAGCATTGATAGAGGGTTGTGCCTGTCAGACTTGTTTGATAGTTTACTTATGTGTTCTCTTTTCGTATTCAGTCATTTTCGCTCTGCGCTCCTTGAGTTTTAGGTTGCGGGATGTGTTCCCAGTGGTGTAAGTTGTGGCCTGGTGATTCGGATGTCTAATAATGAAGTCCTCGTGTTTCTTGCATTATTATCAGTGTGATGGAGGTTTGAAACAGAGTTCTATCAGATATGAGGCTAATTGTTGGTGCTGAGTTGATTTCGGGCAGCTAAGCGGTAGTAAAGACCCATTTGTGGTGTGTAATGTTGTGTGGTCGTACCTTGTGGGTGTAGGCATGAGTTGACGTAGCCTATTGAGACTGATACTGTATATGGATTTTGACTCGGGTCTTGTGGAAATGAAGAGAAGGTGAGAATTTTAGGTCTGAGGCTTATCGGTGTTAGTAGAAAGGCTAAATAGCAGTTGATAAGGTGTCGTAATGATTATGTAGATTGGGGTGATGTGGGATCACTCGCGTGTGTATTTTCGAAGTGTGCATTCAGTGATTTGATGGGTTCGAGGCGAATCTTGGCATGTTCGAGGACGAACGTTTATTTTAAGAGGGGGAGAAGGTAACGACCCGACTGGTCATTTTGGGAACTTAAGCTCCATTCCGTGGCGTAAGGTCTTGAACAGCTTCACATTGTGTATATCGACATGCGTGCATGGTTGGATTCAGTTACTGGATACTCTAGAGTCTAATTGGATGGAAAATTTCAATTTTTGAAGCTTAAGTGATGGAAGTTAACCGGAGGTTTGGCTTTTGAGTAAACGGCCTTGGAATGAGTTTTGGGTGATGCCAAAAGCTTCGTATGATGATTTTTGACTTATGCGCACTTCCAGAATTTGTTTTGGAGGTCCATAGAGTTATTTGAGGTAATTCGGCGAAAGTTAGAATTTCGGCGATTTCGGCTGATAGGTAAAATTTTGATATCGGGCTCGCAATGGAATTTCGAGAATGGTTGTAGGTCCGTTGTGTAATTTATGGCTTGTCTGCGAAACTTGGCGTCATTCCGGGTTGAACTGATAGGTTTCGGCACGAGTTTTGATATTTGAAGATTTGAAAAGATAGGTTTCGGCGTTGATTTATGTGATGTGAGACCTCGAGCGAGTCTGTGTTAGGTTATATGACTTGTTTGTGATTAGACGGGGTCCCGTGGGCCTCAGTTGTGTTTCGGATGGGCTTCGGGTCAATTTTCGGATGGGCCTCAGATGTGTTTCAGATGTGTATATTGTTTTTCCCCTTTATTCTTATATTGATACTTCTTCAGTTTATTAGACCATTGGGTGTCTTGACTAGTCCTCGTCCCTACTTCATCGAGGTTAGTCTTGATACTTACTGGGCACCGTTGTGGTGTGTTCATACTACTCTTCTGCATATTTTTGTGCAGATCCAGGTATTGATCGTTAGTAGCTGTGCAGACTCTTGCCGAGGAGACTCAAGGTAAACTTGTCGTCGTGTTTGCAGGCTTCGGAGTCACCTTCCTATTTTTTATTTACACTGTTTTTGCTTATTTCCAAACAGTTGTAATTAGAAGTTGTAGTAAACTCTATAAATCTTATGACTTGTACTACCGATTTTGGGAAATTGTAAATTTTCTAAAAATCTCTATATCGAGACTGTTAGATCTTCTTCATTATACTTTTATTCATTAAGCATTAGGTTTACCTAGTCCCTAAGACTAGATTCCATCACGATACCCAATGGAGGGACATTTGGGCCGTGAAGGTTAAACCTTTAGGCATGATTTCTAAGTGATTTACATACAAGTGGGCAGTGATAACCACTGAAAATACTCAGAATTACTCAGCTTGATCCTAAAGGCATGCTTTCTAATACTAGTATGGATAAGCAATGAAATAGTGTTTGAAAGTTCAATATTAACACTTAAAAGCGAGTGGTAATACCCTATAAGCAGGATTTAATGAGTGATGCTGATTTTTTATACTTAGCTCCTATAAGCATGTCTTATAGGTGAGTAGTACGTTAACAATATCAATTAACCAATTCAAGTCCTAAAGGCATGATTTCTAGATGAAAATCAGCAGAACATAAGCTAGTATAACCCTATGGTCATGGTATCTAATGAATATGCTACAGTTATGGAAATTGAAAGATTGGTCATTGACATTTTATTTCATATAGGCATGATATCTAACAAAAACATAGGAGCAGGATATGTTGAACGAATTAAACACACAGGTCCTATAGGCAGGTTATCTAACGACACATAGAAGCAGAACATATTGAACAAATTAAACACCTATAGGCAGGATTTCTAACAACATATAAGAGCAGAACATATTGAATGAATTAAATACCTATAGGCAGGATTTCTAACCGTTTCATGCAAACATTAGAATAGACCTATTTTGCAAATTTTACGAACGCCGCAATTATTATTAAAAAATTATTACAGGACCAATGAATGAAATAAATTACAAAATTACAAAATAACTATAGTGGGCCTAAGACAGGCCCAAAGTATACCCAGCCTAGTAAGGCCTTCAATTTCGTATCCATATATGTTTCACCAAAGCCCAGAGAACAATCTTCACTTACACAAGATAGCCCAAATCTAGTAGCCATAGAAGACAGTCATGTACAGAAGCCAATTGGCATATTCAGTAGGTGGAAAGGGGGGGGGGGGGGGGGGGGGGGCAGAATTGAGCAGTTAGGAAAAAGCAACCAAAGAACCATAGACCCTAGTTTGTCAGCGTTCACAAAGGTCTCAAAATTGACCCCGAGCAGTGCTCACACTAGGGAGATTAATAGAGAAGTTTTAGGGGACCTTGGCTTTCAGCCGGTCAAGAATTAAAGGCTCATAACAGAGAACAATTAATGAAAATAGTAATAAAGCCATAGGTTGGAAAAGTATTTGCAAACACTACAAAATAATCACATACTAAACATGAACTCAAGAACAAACTAACACATTGGGGCAGGGTGACATGTTAACAGGCAAAGAGAAATAGGCTAGCAGAACTTATAGTTGTCACTAATGCAACCGGAACTTAAGGGATCATATTATACTACACTCAGGGATTAACATCATAACACAAACATAATTCAGAGATCATAGAGGGCATCGGTCAAGAAGGACTAGTTCAAAGGATAGCAGGTTGTTAGAGGTACAAAATTGGATATGGCAAGAACACATTGGGTGACAAACATGGTCGTAGGATCACACTACACACTTAGAGTGAAGGTCTTAAATAGGATAGGGCATGATAATAACATCAATTAATCACGAGAAGTTCAGAATTAGACAGAGAACATGTATTAAGCCATAAAATCAAGGCAGAACATTCAAATTATCAATAACACCAAGCTAAACATGCTTCAATTTGTCCAAATTATCTAAGTTAGGTGTAAAGACATTATTAGGCTAGCAATTATAGGCAGAATCACACATAATGAGAGTCAAGGGAATACATTAAGTCATGTAGTTTCAGAGAACATGCTATCATAAGGGAATAAACATTGCAATGGTTTAGAATTAAACTAAGCAGTGATTGTTCAATAAACAAGAAAAATACATCAATAAGGACCCAGAGTCTCAAATGTGTCAAGTTCCAAAGGGTTTCAAGAAGCCAAGGTAGTGCTCACACCCAAGAGAGGTCGGAAAAATATAAATTCGGTGGCCTTGGTTTCAGTCGGCCAAGAGCCAAAACATAACAAGATACTCAACGAACACAAAGTAAAGCCTCGGTTTTTAGTGAAAAAAATAATTGGTTCGATTTGAAGAGATCTGAAGAGATCGAATCGAATAAATTTTGTTTCGATTTGAAGAGATCTGAAAACCCTTGTTTTAGGATAAGTAATAATCAATAGAAATAAACAAATAACAGTAGAATATCGCATGAATATAGAAAGAATAGCAAAAATGATTAGGGATTTGAATCGATTTTCGTTCGATCTTGTGGAGATCTTCTTTCCATGTTTAGGAAAGCAATATAGGAGAGTAGAAAGTACAAGGAGGAGGTCGTATATGGCAATAAATAGCCAAGGAATCCCATGTTAGGTGGGATTAGGAGAGGATTTAGGGGGCGGCGACTAGGGTTCTTAAAAGAGAAGGGGGATGAGAGGATATTAGGGCGGAGAACGGGTGAAATGGGTTTAGGGTTAGAGGTTTGGGTTAGTTAAAAGGGAGGGGTTAGATATGGGTCGCTGATCTCAGAGATCAACGACCACGATTAAAAAGGAGTTGGGTCGGTTTTGTTTAGGCGGGTTGCGACCGGGTTTAGGGAGTTGGGTGAATTTTTTTTGGGATGGGGTAGTTGGGCCAGTGTATTAGGTGTTATGGAGAAATATTTGGTCCGAAAATATTTAGGGATTTAGGCTAGTTTTTAAAAACCCAATATTTAGCAAAAATAATTTATAAAAGTAATTACTAAATAAAAAAATATTTTGTCCTCTAAAAAGATTAAAAATAATAACTTAACATTATAAAAATATAAAAAGATATTTTTTTTACATAAATAATGTAATTATACATGAATATAGGCTATTATTGCAAAAATATGCAATTAGCCTAAAAATGCAAATGTAATTATAAGAAATGAAGTAAAGTATTTGGAAACATACATTTTGGTGTAAATGATAAGGTTGGATTATTAAATCATCATAAAAATAATTTGAAGGATAATTATTGGATATTTATATAATGAAATGCAGAAAGAAATTGATTTAAAGCCTTCAAAAATTATGGAAAATAATGAAAAATGCTTTTATAGGTATATAAGCTAAATGATGATGTAAATATACTATATATATATATATATTTCCCAAAATTTTTGCATAAATAATGTAATTATACATGAATATAGGCTATTATTGCAAAAATATGCAATTAGCCTAAAACATGCAAATGTAATTATGAAAAATGCAGTAAAATATAAAAATATACATGTTGGTGTCAATGATAATTTTATATGATTAAATCATTATCAAAATAATTTGAAGGATAATTATTGGTTATTTATATAATGAAATACAGAAAGAAATTGATTTAAAGAATTTAAACATTATGGAAAATTATGAAAAATGCTTGTATAAGTTTATAAGCTAAATGATGATGTAAATATACTATTTTGAAACCATATATATATGTTTCAAAAATATGAGGGAAATTGGGTATCAATAGATGCCCCTCTTTACCCGGGAATGATGAAAGAGTTGTCGGGTAAAGAAATGATGACAGATTTTGACCGAATGGGGTGATTTGAAAAATGGAGGCCGAACTCCGATTTCGGAATTGCTGGCTTTACGCGAATCAGGTCGTGTGTAGTTCTGGATCCAGCAGTGAACTGGGCTGATGGAGTTATTATAGTAATGGACATGTTCTTCTAGATATGACGATATCGTATTAGTTTATATGGAATTGTGAATGGATGTATCTTATAACGGTTATGGATGAGCATTTGAATGGTTATCAAATGGAAAGTGGTTGGATGTATTTGAAGTAGTTACAGGATGTGAATATCAAACAGTAACCGGAGCGAAGATTGCTCCCTTAGGGAGAACGATTACCTCCTGGATCACCTGCAAAACTTAAACACAATGCATGCAGGTATATATTGCGATAATTTAAACATGATGCAAATTCCCTTTGGACCAAAAAGGTTGTCTTTGGACGATGAGGATGATGTCCTTAGACCATGATGCCCTGAGCCATGAATCGTGTGATAAGGGATTCGCAGGCCATGAAATAATGTTTCCGGGCCATGAAAATGGTGCCTCTGAACCATGACGCCTTTGAATAATGATGTGCAATATTGAGAGATCCTCAGGACATGGCATGGTGTCTTTCGGCTATGCGCATGATTCCTTCAGACTATGACGCCTTTGGATAAAATGACGATGTTTAAGCCCATGAGATGCAAAAACATGATGATTGGTCATAAACGAAACAAGACAAAGCTTAGTCTTCTGTAAGATTAGGGGCAGAGCTTGTCGATACTCAATTTTTCCCTTGTATTTAAAAAAAAAAAAATATATATATATATATAGTACATATTAATCATCATTTAGCTTACAAGCATGTACACGTATTTTTCATAATTTTCCATAATTTTTAAAACCTTAAAATTGATTTTCTTGCATTTAAATTACTTGAATGTTTGTTAATTACTGCTTCAGTTATTTTTTGATGAATTAATTATCTAAAATTATTATTTGCATCCATAATACACGTTTCATATATTTTTACTTTATTTTTAGATAATTACATTAGTATTTTTAGGCCATCTACACAACCTTGCAATAATAGCTACAACTTTACTGCATTTGTCATTTTTATTTAAGGATAAAATTATATTTTACATTTTTATAATTTTCTATTATTGTTTTAAAATATTACTTTACATAAATAGGAGTTTTACAAAATTGGGATTATTTTCGGACCTGAACTACCTAGACCCTTGGCCCAATAACTCTAGCCCACACCAAACACCCTTAAATCCCAACCTAGTAAAAAACCCGACCTAATTCTTCTCAAATCCCTGCAGTTGAAAAAGTTATCAATGGCTCACAATACTCCCCCCATTTCTCCTTATATCCCCACCCCTAACCCTAGAGACCATTTTGGTCAGCCTGCCCCCTCTATACTCTTTCGAACCTTATCCTCTCTTCTGCAAACCCTAGCATATGTCGCCTAATTTCTCTTTGATTTCGACCTAGAAATGGAATCCTCCAATGGTTTACTTACCTTATCAGCCTACTCCCGTTATTGGTCGTCCGTTTATGGTATCACATAGGTACTTTCCTAACTTTGGCAAGTACCACTTCCAAGATCAGACTGGAATGACTTGGATCTTTTGATCTTAGGCGGTTTTACATCTATATACGCTCAATAAAGAGCGATTACACTCTTGATTCGAATTTCAGACGGTTGAACCCAATTAGGGTTTGAGTCTATCCATCTCCCTTTCTGATTTTGATTTGTATATGATATTTTCTTTCCTTATTTGTGCCTGAATAATGTGTTACTATGTTTACTTGTTCGATTTCTACACTATATAAACCCCTCCCCATTCCCTTTGGAGAGAGACTTTGGAATCACTATAATCTTACTAGATTTAAAGATCCACTCTGTTATTTCCTTCTCATTTTCGTTCTATACTTTGGTTTTGGCCGACTGAAAGCCAAGACCACTAAATTCTGGGTTCTTTCTTCTCGTTGATGATCAGAATACTGTTGACTTTTGTTCTTTGTTGTATTTTTGTCTAACTGGTAAGTTACTTAACTTTTGCAATTTCATCCTTATGTATCTCTGATTTGCATGTGTTCTTACTTCTGAAATCCATGTCTTAATATATTTCTGTACTTTTAAGCACCACTCTGTTAACTTTGCACGCGTTTTATGTCTCTTTAGCATTTAACTACTCCTAGTGCTGCTAGTTTTGCGATTAGCTATGCCTAACCTGGGTAATCTGGATCTTCCTAAGCTTGTGTATTGACGCCTGAATGTTCATCAATATGCTTACTTGCTTTGTGCTAAATCCCTATAGTGAATGCCTCACATTTGTTGTAACCTGTGTTAAGACTTTTGTTGTTAATTATAACTTGTCTCTCTGTTATTGTGTCACTCAACATGCTCACTCGATCCCATACTCTTTAGGGTTTGCTTTTGATTTAGAACAGTTATCTTAGTCTTTTTCCCTACCATGTTTGAATTGTTGTTTTTATGATATTATGATGAATCTTTGGTACAACTGGACCTTCTTTAGTTAATTAGTCTAATGTGTCAATTCATGAATGCCTAAATCTGTTGCTTGAGACGAGTTTACTCTCCACTCTGTTTTTAATATCTCTATTAATAGTCTTGCATATGTTATGTGTTCTAATTTGTGTTGAGACCTTTTTTATTGACTATGCTCTTGCGTCTCTTCTAACATGTCCCTCAGTATGTCTTTGACCCACTTGACGCCATGTTCCTTCTATGATAACTTGGCTCATCACAATGCGCGTTCACCATCATGTCTAAATGTTGTCTTGTTTCTTGACAATGATACTAGGATGTATACTTAGCATAATTTCCAACCATGTTTCAACTTGTTTATTATTGTGCATCTGTGCATAATAACCTTTGTCAATCCTGGAAACTTGTTATTTCCTTAACTCTTTCAATATGTGACTGCCTATGTGCTAAGTATTGAACCTGCTAAGTTTATGACTTGCTTGATTATCTGCTCTATATGCTCAATTTGATCATGTCTGTTTAAGTTATAAGTATCCATCAATTCCTGTGTCTCAACCTTGGTCCACTCTCTTTCGTTTGTCACCTGGGCTCTTTTGAGTTCTCATTCTTACCCGGCTGAAAGCCAAGGCTACTTAGGTTCTATCATTTGACCTCCCTAGTTTGAGCATTGCTCGGGGTCCAATTGAGACCCTTGTGAACTCTCTGTTGGGCATCGTGATGACACCTAGTCTTAGGGACCAGGTAAGCCTAACATTTCCACTGAATAACAACAATAATAAAGGAATTATAACAGTCTCGATATATACATCTTGATAGAGTTTACATTTTTCCAATACCCGGTAAATACAAGTCATAAGATCTACGAAATTTTTCTATCAAATCTAAATACAACTATCTAGGAATACGTAAGTACAGTTGAATAAAAAATAAAATAGGAAGGTGACTATGAAGCCTGCGAACGCAGCAACAGGTTACCTTGAGTCTCCTTAGTAATGATCTGCGTATCTGCTAACAACAATAACCTGGATCTGCACACAAAAAAGTGCAGAAGTGTAGTATGAGCACACCACAGCGGTGCCCCCTAAGTATCAAGACTAACCTCTGTGAAGTAGTGACGAGGATTACTCAAGACACCACCGGTCTAATAAGTAAAAAGGCATAAATTTATAAATGACCGAAACATAATATCTATCTAAGGATTTTTCAATATAATTAACGATACGATCGAGTATTACGAAAGAAAATTCAATAATTACGATCAACGGACAACATATTAGAAATACCCAAAGAGGATTGGAAAGAATGCAAGCCAGATGTCGGGAACGACAACCCAATAGAGCACTAGCAACTCAGCACTGCATGAATTTATTCACGTCAGGCCTTAGCCAATAAACTCAATAAAACTGGTCAAACCTTCGAGTAAAAACCTTTAAATCGTGAGTTTAGTTCAAAAGATTTAATGATATAATCATTTCGGAATAGTACTTTCTCTAAATGTGTATTTATAATTTTTATAAAGAGAAATCTTTCAAACATAGTCCCAATTTAAATATGCAATACAGCCACTAAGGAAAACAACCAGAATGCGACAGAAACAACATATATTTCCACAACCGGCACAAAAGAAACCAAGACTGAATGCAAAGTGTGATGAGCAAATCAATACAAAGACTTAAATCACAAAAAAGGTAAGAACTCAGTCATAAGAAGTAGCCGCTGAAAGAATGCCAAGCACAACGAGAAAATAGCATAATGAGGGGAAACTAAGAAGAATATAGCAACGATTCTATATATTCATGTTCGCAACCAAGAAACCAAATCATCCGGACAAGGAAATCAGCTATAACCAATATCACTTAGACAATTAGCTTCACCGAATGAACTCATTTTGAACAAATTCTCAGTAAATAGGAAACATCAAAGAATACCATCAACATGGACGGTCACAAATTAAACCTATGTAGTACCTAAGAGGAAAATCATTTAAATCACAATGTACGACTCACATGCATGCTTGACCAATGTATAGATATTCCAATTACTTATTAGACATTTATAGGGCGAGATTATACTACTTTTTGTCACATATGCAGCGTATGAAGAAAGATATAGTATAACGGTAGGAAAAACAAAGTCTTCATTTAAGTCAATTAAGATCATATAAGAAACAAGGAATGCTAGGCAAGTACTTATCATTTGAGCAGGAAGAGATGAAACTAGGAATCATGAATTCAGATATAACAAGTAAAATTCATATACGGGGAACATAAGGACCTAAAATCCCTAAAGGGAAATCTATTTGCAAATAAGTCCGAGTACGCACTCCTCACCTCGCGTACGTGGACTACAATCAACATAGAAGACTCAATCCTAAGGGGTAGTTCCCCCACACAAGGTTAAGCAAGATACTTACCTCAAAGACGACAACCCGGTACTCAAAAATAGACTTCTCGGGCGGGAAGGCCTCTGGACGGCTCAAAATCAACTAAAACAACTTCAAAATACATAGAAAACGTATAAGGAACGATTCCGAATAATAAAGTTTCAATCTTTGCAAATTTATAAAAGTCGACCCCCGGGCCTGCACCTCGGAACCCGACAAATTTTACAAAATACAATTACCCATTCTGATACGAGTTCACCCATACTAAATTTATCTAATTCCGATAACATTTGGTCATTCAAATCATGAATTTTTATTTTTGAAGTTTACTTTCAAAACCCACAATCCCCTCAACCCAAATCAAAAATTAAATGAGAAAAACAAAAACTAATTCAGGAAATATATTTAATTCTAGTGGAAGAACACTTACCCATTCAATTTTGTGAAAACCCTCAAACAATCGCCCAAAACCGAGTTCTAGAAGTCAAAATATGTTTAAAATGGTGAAACCCCCGATTTTGGAAACTTATAATCTGCCTAGGTTTTTTAAAGCATCCCGATCGCGTGAAATTAATTGCGATCGCATAGAGGAAAAATATCACCGGTCAAAGTTACCCTATGTGATCGCATAGGAGAAAGATACTGGGCTTGGGACATGCTCTATGCGGTCGCGAGGGGAAGGTGTGCGATCGGAGTGCAAAAAGGGGCTCCGCGATCGCGTACATGAAATGGTGAACGCATAGAAGAAAAACTGGGAATTTCAAATTTACACTATGCGATCACGACTAAGCCTATGCGATTGCATAGAAGGGAGGGACATCAGACATATAACAGCATCAAAAACCATATTTTTACTAAGTTTCAACACCCCGACGCCTATCCGAAACACACCCGAGCCCTCGAGGCTCAAAACCATATATGCACACAACCTCTACAATATCCTACACACTTATTCTTGTAATTAAATCACCAAATAACATCATTAACATCGAATTAAACCTCAAAATCAATGAAATTTCTCAAAACTTCTTTAAACATCAAATTTTGGATTTAAGGTCTGAATCACGTCAAACTAAGTCCGCTTCTTACCAAATTTCACAGATAACACATATAAAACATATCAAACTTGTACTGGGCTCCGGAACCATGATACGGGCCCGATATGACAGGTTTCACCTTAAACCATTCTTTAAAAATCAATTTCTCGGACTTGGGACCTCGGAATTCGACTCCAGGCATACGCCTAAGTCCCATATTTTCCTATGGACCCTCCGGGACCGTAAAATCACGGGTCCGGGTCCGTTTACCAAAAAATGTTGACCGAAGTCAACTTTATTCAAATTTCTAATACAAAAATTTTCATTTTTTTATCAATTGTTTTACGTAAAGGCTTCCCGGCTACACGCCTGGACTGCACACGCAAATTGAGGTGAGATAGAAGGAGGTTTCCACGACCTCAGAACACAGAGTTAGCTAGAAATATATGGGATGACCTTTTGGGTCATCACAACTAGGACTTGGTCACTAGTCATTCTCTGAATTTCTTCTATTAACCTCCCCAGTGTGAGCATTGCCCTGGGTCTTGAAGCCCTAGGGAACTCTGACACGCTAGGGTCCTTGTTCTTTCCTAATTTCTTAACTCTCCTTTTACCTACTGGTTGAATCAACATGTATCTGGCTACTTTACATAAATGCATATTTGACTTCTGGACTGTTATAAAACCGTCTGGGTATGGAATGAAGGCTTGGACATACCGGGTATATTGTAGGGCCTGCCTTGGGCTCACTATAGCTATAATTTAATTCGGCAATTTACTTCATTCATTCGGCTTGTAATAATTTTGTAATAACAATTGGGGTGTCAGTAAAATTGGGAAATGGGGAGAAATCCTGCATATATGTTTTACTTTGCACGGGGTTATCCTTTAGGCTAAAAATCATAGGACCCTCCCCCTGCACCATTGCCTTAAAATCAATTATTTTGTTTATTTTCCCAATTTGCCTTTTCTCTTTATTTAGACTAATTCATATAATTTGAGTGCGGGCGGGACCCACAGTTGTGGACCTCGAGGAGTGCCTAACACCTTCTCCTCGAGGTAATTTGAGCTTTTACCCGATCTTTTTGTGACGCAGGCTGGTTAATCCAGAGTTATTTGAAAATACATGCCCTAATGTACCTCAAACCCGTTAGGTGGAGACTCTCTCTTTGAGCACCCTTCCTTAAAAAGAGTTGTCACGTGTTAAAACCAGATTTCTCGAGAAAAAGGGCGCGACATAGCTTAGCCCCGAGAAAAATAGAAAATAGTGCTAGATTTCAAGTAGCATAACATTTGGTATTATGCAAGGAAATACCGAGCTTAACCTTATGCAATTAAGGAGACAATGCTTAGCCTCATGTGAAATGGGAGACAAATCTTAGTCTCACGCAAGGAGGAGGCAGGGCTTAGCATCATGCAATTGAGGAGGCATGCTTAGCCTCATGCAGGAAAAGAGAGGAAGGGATTAGCCTCGTGCAAAAAAGGGAGACAATGCTTAGTCTCATGCAGGGAGGGGCATGGTTTAGCCTCATGAAAAATGGGAGACAATGATTCGTCTCATGCAAGGAAGAGGCAGGGCTTAGCCTCATGCAATATGGGAGACAATGCTTAGTCTCATGCAGGGAGGACGCATGGCTTAGCCTCATGCAAAATGGGAGACAATGCTTAGTCTCATGTAATTAAGGAGGCAAGGCTTAGCCTCATGCAATTGATGAGGTAGGGCTTAGCCTCATGCAATTAAGGAGGCATGGCTTAGCCTCATGCAGGAAAAGGAAATGACTAATAACATAATATTTCTTAGCTGGAGATATGTTTGCATTTGACAGCTTTGTCATTATAAAGATAGTGATTCTGATGTGTTCACGCATTTGCAAAAATTCCTCATTCCTATAGCTAGAGAAAAATCGTGAGTTTTGCGGGGAAGGTTGGTTCGTGACTTCGCTTGCTTGCTTTGCGTTGGCTTCCTCAGTATCAAAATCCTGCTCAAGTTACCGTGGGTAGCATCTCGCTGTTACATAAAATAAAGTTTTCAAACAATATGCGCACATTTGATGAATGTAGTTATTTAAATCATAGTAGTATAAAATATCAGATAATTTAGATGAGCCATTAGCTGTGACATTTTAGAGGCATTAGGACTTCCTTGCATTTGAATTTTGAGGGTCTTCCAAAAAATTCTTCCCCAGTTTAATAGGCGATTCTTTGACCGTTCCGCACATGATGAAGTTGGAGGGACTAGCTCCGAAATTTTAAGGGTCCTCCTCTAAATTCTGCCCCAGTTTTTGATCGTAGGGAAAAATAAAATTTTTATTGAATTGTGACCCAACCCACAAAGCTGCCTACGTATCCCCTCTTAAAAGGGAATCAGGTCAAGCGTAGTTTAGTTACATCAGATGAAAAAATTCAAACATTCTAAAGATAGTATCTTTTGACTGCGTCTGAGTTGATATGCTTTGGCCAAA
The DNA here is from genome assembly GCA_005239525.1 of Nicotiana knightiana. Taxonomy (NCBI): domain Eukaryota; kingdom Viridiplantae; phylum Streptophyta; class Magnoliopsida; order Solanales; family Solanaceae; genus Nicotiana; species Nicotiana knightiana. The sequence continues at coordinate 22,758 of ML429807.1, forward strand.
TTTCTCCGTCCATTTCTGCAAGTATGAGTGCTCCTCCTATTAGTACTTTGTTAACCATGTAAGGCCCTTGCCAATTGGGTGAAAATTTCCCTTTGACTTCATCCTGATGCGGGAAGATCCGCTTCAAAACCAGCTGCCCCGGTGTGAACTGTCTAGGTCTAACCCTTTTTTGAAAGTTCCGGACATTCTATTTTGATAAAGTTGACCATGGCATATTGCATTCATTTTTTTCCCGTCAGTGAGAGCTAATTTCTCGTAGCGACTTCTTATACATTCTACATCACTGAGTTCAACTTCTTGTATGATTCTTAAAGAAAGAATTTTGACTTCGGCAGGAATGACAACTTTAGTACCGTTGACCAGCAAGTAGGGGGTTTCCCTGGTTGATGTGCGGACTGAGGTACGATATACCAATAAAGCAAATGATAACTTCTCGTGCCATTCCTTGTGGTTGTCTACCATCTTTCTTAATATTTTCTTGATATTCTTGTTGGCGGCCTCCACAGATCCATTCTTTTAAGGCATGTATGCTGTGGAATTCTTATGCTTTATTTTGAATATTTCACACATAACTTTCATTAAGTCACTGTTGAGGTTGGCGTCGTTGTCGGTGATGATGGATTCTAGTACCCCGAATCGGCAAACAATACGATCGGTCATGAAATCTACGACGACTTTCTCGGTTACAACCTTGTAAGATACAACCTCAACCCATTTTGTAAAGTAGTCTATGGAAACTAAAATGAACTTTTGCCCATTTGAAGCGGCGGGCTCGATCGGACCGATGACATCCATTCCCGAAGCGGCAAAAGGTCAAGGTGAACTTGTTGCATTGAGTTCATTCGGTGGCACCTGTATCATTTCTGCATCTATTTTGCATTGATTATACTTTTGGACATACCTGATGCAGTCCATTTCCATAGTCATCCAAAAATATCCTGCTCTCAGTATCTTCTTAGCTAAAAAGAAACTGTTCATGTGTGGTCCGCAAGTTCCAGCATGTATCTCTTCGAGCAGTTTGGAAGCTTCCTTCATGTAAACACACCGTAACAATAGTAGGTCTGGAGTCCTTCTATACATAATTCCTCCACTTTGGAAAAAATGGTTGGATAATATTCGAAGCGTGCATTTCTGAGTATGATTTGCATGCTCCGGGTACTCTCCTTTTTCCAAGTATTCCTTGATATCATGGAACCACAGATTCCCATTTGTTTCTTCTTCAATGTGAGTGCAATAAGCTGACTGGTTATAGATCCTTACCAGAATAGGGTCGATGTCATTCTTGTCTGGGTGTTGTATCATAGAGGATAGAGTGGCCAATACGTCTGGGAACTCATTCTCGATTCTCGAAAACATGTCTGAACTCTATCTTTTCATCAACTCGTGCACGTGATATAGATACGGTAATATTTTGGTATTCTTTGTAGCCCACTCTTCTAGAACCTGATGTACAAGAAGGTCTTAATCACCAATTACCAGTAATTCCATGATTTTCACGTCAATGATCAAATTGAGCCCCAAAACGCAAGCCTCATATTATGCCATAATTTTGGTGCACGGGAATCTGAGTTGTGCGGATACCGGGTAATGTTGACCTGTCTTTGACACCAAAATGGCTCTGATACCCACTCCTTTAAAATTTTCGGCTCCATCGAAAAACATTCTCCAACCGCCATAGGTTTTGGCGATATCTTCTCCTACAAATGACACTTATTCATTGGGAAAATAAGTTTTTAGTGGTTTGTATTCCCCTCCCACAGGATTTTCTGCAAGATGATCTGCTAATGCATGTCCTTTAACCGCCTTCTGAGTCACATAGATGACGTCAAATTCACTCAATAGTATCTGCCATTTTGCCAACTTCCCTGTAGGCATGGGTTTCTAGAAAATGTACTTTAGAGGATCTACTCTTGATATGAGATATGTGGTATAGGCACAAAAGTAGTGCCTCAATTTCTGATCTATCCATGTCCGAGCATTGCAGGTGCGTTCCAGTAAAAATATCTTTCGTCATAGGGTGTTAAATTCTTACTCAAATCGTATATGGCCTGCTCTTTCTCCCCCCCCCCCCCCCCC
>ML429807.1:25643-104479 GCA_005239525.1 Nicotiana knightiana
GTGTTGTCCCAACACACAACTAAAAGCCCCATCTAGTATAGACAAATAGAGTAGCAGAGGTCTACCAGGTTCCGGCGGGACCAGGACTGGTGATGTGGACAAATATTCCTTTTTTTTTCAAAAGTTTTCTTCCAGTCTTCAGTCCAACTTATTACAACATCCTTCTTTAGCATTTTGAAAATTGGTTCACAGATCATGGTTGATTGTGCTATGAAGCGGCTGATGTAAATGAGACGCCCCAAGAAACTCATCACGTCTTTCTTTTTATTTGGAGGTGGAAATCATGGATAGCCTTGACCTTTGATGGATCCAACTCAATTCCTCGACGGCTGACGATGGATCCTAACAATTTTCCGGCAGGGACCCTGAAGGCACATTTTGTTGGATTCCGCATCAGATTATACCTTCGAAGCCGATCAAAGAACTTTCTAAGGTCTTCTATGTGATCTGTAACCTTCTTGGATTTGATGATGACGTCTTCAACATATACTTCTATCTCCGTGCGTATCATGTCGTGGAAAATGGTTGTCATGGCTCTCATATAATTGGCCCCAACATTCTTCAGACCAAACGACATCATTTTATAGCAGTACACCCCCGTGGTGCAATAAAAGCTGTCTTCTCGGCATCTTCTTCATCCATCCAGATATGATGATATCCCACGAAGCAATCCATGAAAGACTGGAGTTCATGCTTGGCACAGTTGTCGATCAGTATGTGTTTTTTGGGTAACGAAAAATCATCTTTGGGACTTGCTTTGTTTAAGTCTCGATAGTCGACATATACTCTAACTTTCCCATCCTTTTTCAGAACTGGCATGATGTTAGCCAACCAGGTTGGATATTCAACCACTCTGAGAACCTTAGCTTTGATCTTCTTGGTGACCTCTTCTTTGATTTTCAAACTAATATCTGGCTTGAAATTTCTGAGCTTCTGCTTTACGTGCGTACACATTGGGTTGGTAGGTAGTTTACGAGCCACTATGGATGTGCTCAAACCAATTATATCATTATAAGACCATGCGAAAATATCTTCATACTCTTTCAGGAAACGGGTGTACTCTTCTTTCTCTGATGGTGACAAGTGAATTCTTATGCGAGTTTCTTTGATTGTTTCGGAGTCTCCCATATTAACTAATTCGGTTTCATCCAGATTGGGCTTAGGATTGTTCTCAATATTTTCTACTTCTCTGACAATTTCCTCAGGTATTATATCTTCTTCTTCTCTTTCCTCTAAGTCACTATCCTTATGTTGCATTGTCTCATTACATGTCACACTTGTTGGTTCATCAAGATAAGTAATAATAATGTTGTAGAGAGGAAAATGTAAAGGATAATAATAAAATAGTAATCCATTGATATGTATCAAAATGTCAAACCTGAAGCAATTTTAATGATCCAAACAATTGTTTCAAAGCAAAATAACAAAATACTGAAAATGTCTTAAAATGCCCATGAAAATTGTTTTCGAAAATAAATGATGCTAATGTCCATGCTACCTAGGAACTTGGCGGCCCCGTGATGGTGTGGCGGTCCAGTTTCTGAGAATAACTCCTTTCTCCACGGTCTGAATGAAGAGGCCTTTCTCCTCATCCTCCTCCTCAACTACTGCACTGCAATCCACATCTTCATCTTCCAAGAACAGATTCCTTAACCCAGCTATAACTTGATCTTCTTCAGATTCCCACATCATATCGGCCTGTTGGAAGGATTGGCTCAAAGGCGGTATCGGTTGCTCAAGAGGGTAATAAGGACCACGCCGTGGTGGCAACCAATTCTGATACTCATGCCAGGTGTACTGATATACAAGTCCAAAGGTTGTGCCGTGACGCTTTAGTTGTATTAATTTGGCGATACCTTGGAGAATCTTTCCGAGCCCCCTTACCAGGTTCATACCCCGCCCATGCCAATATTCTCTCTATTTTGCTACTCCACCATTTATCCTTCTCGATTGCGTTAACACGCTCAATGCGATGGTAAGTTTCTCCACCCAACTTCCTTCTATTCTCCGCAACCGGAAATATTTTATTGGTGTAAATAGGATTACTTTCGTCTCCATGTATGATCATTTCTTGATGGTTCCATTCGAACTTCACAGCGTGATACAGAGTAGAGGCTACAGCTCCAGCAGTGTTTGTCCAAGGTCGTCCCAACAACAAATTGTATGAGACGGATATGTCTAGCATTTGGAATTCAACATCAAACCAAGTTGGGACCATTTGCAAGCAGAGGTTGGTTTCCCAAATCGTGGCCCTTTGAGACGTATCGAATGCTTTCACGTTCATAGTTCCTGCTCGTATTTCATGCAAACCTTTACCCAATCTTTTCAAGGTAGTCAACGGACAGATGTTGAGACTCGATCCTCCATATATCAAGACCCTGGCAATAAATTTATCTTCACACTGCACCGTGATGTGTAGTGCTCTGTTGTGGCTTAATCCTTCCGGCGGCAATTCATCTACGTGGAAAGTAATCTTATGGCCTTCCAAGACTTGTCCTACCATATTGGCAATTTCTCTGTTGGTAATGTTGGTGGGTACATAAGCCTCGTTTAGTACTTTCATCAACGCATTCCTATGTGCTTCAAGATTCTGCAGTAGTGATAGAATGGATATCTCAGCCGGGGTTTTGTTTAGATCAACCAAAAAATATTCCCTTGATTGCACCTTTCTCCAAAGATCATCCGGCCCAGTTTCAATGATAGGATGTTTGGAATCAGCTTCTTTACTTGTTCCTCAAAGATGCTCAGGCGTGTAGACCCTACCAGTTCTGGTCATACCTTGTGCTGCACCGGTTTCTTCAATTTTCCCATTTCCTTTCCTTCTCGCTTCTGAAGCATTGTCCTAGGGTACATCATTGGAATTATAGGATGGTGTAGGTGCTACCGTCACGGTGAATGGAGTGGTCACTTCTACTTCGAAGGGATTTGGCATAGCTAAGGGTGTTGTTACTTCAACTTTGAATGGACTTGGTGTGGCTACTTCAACCTTAATCGGTGACTGTATCTGTACCACAATTGGTGTGAGAGTGACTAGAGGTGTTTTAGGATCATCCCTTTCACGAATGAGCCTGATTGACCCTTCTATATCCCATTCTTCATCAGTTTATATCACATTTACCCCCTCGCCCCTGTGATCCGGGAGAGGATTGTTGCGGACATTAGGTGCAACCTCTTTTTCTTGTATAATCTTTGTGTCAATTAGCATTTGGATATTGTCCGTCATAGTGCGACATTTATCAATAGTGTGACCCTTCATGCTCGAGTGGTAGGCACACGTCTTGTTTGGATTGACACACTGAGAGGTGTTTTCCAGGGCAACAGTGGTAATAGGAGTGACATAACCGGCAGCTTTTAGTCTCTCATACAGCTGGTAAATGGGTTCAGCGATAGGAGTGTATTGTCTGGGCGGTCTGTGATCAAAATTTGGCTTGGGTTTTTGGTAGTTTTGGCGAGATGGTGGTGAGTGGTAGTATTCTGGCTGAGTGTTGTAAGTATGGTAAGCGGTGGTGGGTTGTTGATACATGGGAGGTGAAGGCTGATATGTGGGTTGAGGTGTTTTCTATATCATGTCTTTCCCCATCCCTACCCTTTCTTTGCTTTATTTCAATTCTTTCACATTGCGCGAACTAAGTTCTTCCTTGTTTTTCTTTCTTTTTATGTCTTCCGTTTCATTTAATACTGCATTTACCGCCTTCATCATGGAAAATACTTGACAACTTGTTGTTTTATGTTTAAATAAAGCATGATCCACATTATATTCCACTCGTACGTGATTAATACCCTAGCGGCACCTGATGAGTGTCCGCGCTCTTCCTAAATCACCCTTTTAAATTTCAAAAGGCTTATTTGCAGTAAAACTAGTCGATCAATGGTGCAATCGACGGTTCCGTGCCTTTTCCTCTCAAGTTGTCCCCTTGAGGGTACTGCTCTAGACTCTTATAGAAACCCCCACTCTAATATTAACTGTGCATGCATCATGTCTAAACCTAGTATGGGTTATAACGATGTACGCGTAATAACTCTCTAAGGCAAGCCTTGTCCAAAGCCTGCCGGAATTTCCATAATCCCAATGGGTACAATCATGATACGTGCATTATTTGGAGAAAACGTGACGATATGCTAATCATTAATGTGTAAATAGTCTAATCCGGAGGGGGAAAGGCCTAACTTTATTTGTATTGCAGACATGAGGCATGAAGTCCCCAGGTTTGGCATGATTAGAAATATCCCACCTTTGTCGCTATATTGGTGGGAAAATCTCCTGCCAAGTGACAAAAACCACGTGAAAAGAGTTCTCGAGAATTTACCTTCCTTGTTAGATATTCAGCCAAACAATGTACTGATTGAGGCTGCTACTATATTCTGGGATGAGAAGAGGGCCGTCTTCCGTTTTGGTGATATACAAATGACTCCCCTTCTAGAGGAAATATAAGGCTTTGCTGGGCTCCCACGGGATTGCCCTGGTTTGTTGGCACCGGAAAATCGTACTTCTCGAGGCTTTCTAAAAATGATGGGTTTCAGAAAGAATGATGAGTTACTCTGTCTGAAGAAATCTTACATACCATTCGATTTCCTTTACGAGCGTTATGGGCACAGCAAGTCCTATCGCCTTTATCTTGATGAGTTTTCCATCACTTCTCTGGGTTGGACTCACTACTGGGTTTTTGTATTCATTATCTATTTTCTGCGGATACTGGTATTCCTAATATAAGGAGAAAGGATCCACACTAGCCTAGCTATTATCACTAAGACCCTAATGGAAGGAATTGAGGGGCATACTTACACTATTGTCCCAATGATCATGGCTGAGATGTACCGAGCCTTAGATCGTTGTAAGAGAGGATATATGCATTTTGAGGGTTGCAACCTATTACTGCAAATATGGTTGTTGGAACACCTTCAGAGAGGAAAATACCATCAAGAATTTCCGCGGCGACCATTGGATGACCACATACCTTATCACCATCCGAACAGAATGACTTTTATCCCGGACAGGTTTGCACAACCAGGAAACGTTGTGAGTTGGGTACACTTCTTTAGCAATTTGATTGATGACAAGGTCTATTGGATGTTCGAATGGTTCCCTAATAGTGAGTTCATCATCAGGTCAAGAGACGTTCCTCGTCTAGTGCTAATTGGATTGAGGGGGATCTATCCTTATGCTCCTATCAGAGTTATGAGGCAAGCTGGGAGAAAACAGGTTATACCACGAGTTTCCAAAATGGTTCATTACAAAGAAGACTTCCAATGGAATGCAATTCCATTCAAGTTCGAGGCACAACACATGTGGCATCAAAAGATCATTGTGAATAAAGATACCATCGAGCCAGAATGATCTCAAGCCCGCCATGTGTACATCTACCCATCATGGTTGGTCGATGACATAGCAGGAGAAGTCAAGCCAAGGGTTGATTTGAGGAATAGGGTCATAGACGATGCTGCTAAAGCACAAGTCAAATATAGGAGGTTTCGCAAAAGGGTCTTCGAGTCTGAAGCCAGGCATTTGGAACAAAAAAACGTGGACATGGAAGAATCCAACGAATGGAGGGGAATTGCTACTAAATAAACAGAAAGGTTAGAGTATTTGGATCAGAGTTTGATGGAACTTGAGGGAAAGATGAGGAAAAGGGTCTCGGATTGTCAGAATGTAGAAGGCAATGAAGGAAGAAGAACAAATGAACAAATTCTTTGTCGCGGCCCAGGATCCGCAATATTATGAGAGGTTAATGGTTATTGAGAATCATAAATTCTCCGACATCATCAAATTTTGAGAAATAATAGAAGAGGGAATCAAAAGCGGGATGGTAACAAATTTCGAGGGATTACAAGCTACGAACAAAGCCTTGCAGTCAGGAGGCATATCCAAGAAGAAGGAAGTATGGACTTTGATGGTAGCCCAAGGTCCGAAGTCACCTCTCACATAACAAACACCTCCACCCACATATCATCCTTCACCTCCCAGATATCCACAACCCGCCACCGCTTACAATGCTTACAAAACAAAGCCAACATATTACCACTCACCACCAGCCCGCCAAAACTATCAAAAACCCAGGCCAAATTTTGATCGCAGACCGCCCAACAATAGATGTCACTCACATTCCCGCTATTTCCATTGAAAATTCCTCTCAGTGGGTCAATCCAAACAAGACATGTGCCTACCACTCGGGCATGAAGGGTCACACTATTGACGAATGTCGCTCTCTAAAGGAAAAGATCCAGACGCTGATTCATATCAAAGTTATACTGGCAAAATAGACAGCACTTAATGTCCGTAACAATCCCCTCCCATATCATAGGGACGAAGGGGTGAATGTGATACAAACTAATGAAGAATGGGACCTGGAGTGGTCAATTGGACTCATTCGAGAAGGAGATGGTCCCAAAATGCCTCCAGTCACTCTCGCACCTATCGTGGTACATATACAGTCACCGATTGAGGTTGTGGTAGCCACACCAACTCCATTCGAAGTTGAAGTAAAAACACCTTCAACCACGCCAGCTCTATTTGAAGTAGAAGTGACCGATCCATTCACTGTAACAGTAGCAGCCACACCATCCTTTAATTCCAATGCTATACCTTGGGACTACACCGTAGAAGCAAGAAGGAAAGGAAAAGGGAAAATGGAATAAACTGGTGCAGCATAGGAGATATCAAGAACTTGTAGGATTTACACACCTGAGCATTTGGGAGGAACAAATAAAGAATTTTCTTCCAAACAGCCTACCATTGAAACCGGCCTGGATGATCTTTGGAGAAAGGTGCAAGCGAGACAGTGTTCTATGGTTGACCCTCTGAACAAAACCCCTGCTCAGATATCCATTCTATCCCTACTGCAAAATTTTGAAGCACATAGGAACAACATTACCAGTGGGGAGATGGATAACATGGTAGGACAAGTATTGGAAAGCCATAAGATCACTTTCCATGAAGATGAACTGCCGTCGGAAGACAAATTTATTGCCAGGGTCTTGATAGATGAGGGTTCAAGTCTCAACATCTGTCTGCTGTCTATTTTTAAGAGATTGGGTAAAGGTTTGCATGAGATACGGGCAGGAATTATGAACGTAAAAGCGTTCGATGGGTCTCAAAGGGCCACAATCGGAGAAACCAACCTCTATTTACAAATTGGCCTAACTTGGTTTGATGTTAAATTCCAAGTGCTCGAAATATCCTCCTCATACAATCTACTATTAGGACGACCCTGGATACACGCCGATGGGCTGTAGCGTCTACTCTGCATCAGGATATGAAGTTCGAATGGAATCATCAGGAGGTTATCGTTGGAGACGGGAGTAACCCTATTTCCACCGATAAGACTGTTCCAATTGTGGAGAATAGAAGGAAGTTAGAGGAGAGACTTACCACCGCATTGAGCGTGTTCATGCAATCAAGAAATATAAATGGTGGAGTATCAAGATAGAAAGCATATTAGCATTGATAGGGTATGAACCCGGCAGAGGTCTTGGCAATAATCTCCAAGGGATCACCAAACCAATACAATTAAAACACCACGACACGACTTTTGGACTGGGATATCAATACACCTGGCACGAGTATCAAAACTGGTTACCACTATGACGTGGTCCTTATTACCCTCTCGAGCAGCCGATACCGCATATGAGCCAATCATTCCATCAGGCCGATATGATGTGGGGATCTGAAGAAGATGAAGCGCTAGCTGGTTTGAGGAATCTATTCTTTGAAGATGAAGAGATGGATTTCAATGTAATAGTTGAGGAGGAGGAGGGGGAAGGCCTCGTCATCTAGAAAGTGGAGAGGGGAGCTGTTCTCAAAGAACTGGACTGCCACGCCATCAAGGGCCCGCTGAATTTCGGGGTAGCCTGGCTGCTAGTGTCATTTATTTTGAAAACAATTCTTACGAGCATTTTTAAAATATTTCCAATATTTTGTTTTGAAACATTTGTTTGAATCATTAAAATCTCTTTTTGTTTGATATCTTGATACTTAGCAATGGTTTCCTATTTTATTATTTATTACTATTTCTTACGTGATGAACCAAAAATTGTGTCATGTAATGAGACAACGCAACATAAGGATAGTGACTCAGAAGAAATAGAAGAAGATGATATAATACCTGAGGAAATTGTCAGAGAAGTTCAGAATTTTGAGAACAAGCCTAAGTCCAACCTGGACAAACTGAGATAGTCAACTTGGGAGATTCTGAAACAGTCAAAGAAACTCGCATAAGCATTCATCTGTCGCCATCAGAGAAAGAAGAATACACCCGTTTCCTGAAAGAATATGAATACATTTTCACATGGTCTTACGATTGACATGACTGGTTTGAGCACATCAATAGTGGCTCATAAACTACCTACCAACCCAATGTGTCTGTTAGTAAAGCAAAAGCTCAGAAAATTCAAGTTGGATTTGAGTTTGAAAATCAAAGAAGACGTCACCAAGCAGGTCAAAGCTATGGTTCTCAGAGTGGTTAAATTTCCAAATTGGTTGGCTAACATCGTGCCAGTTCCGAAGAATGATGGGAAAGTCAGAGTATGCATCGATTATCGGGACCTAAATAGAGCAAGTCCCAAAGATAATTTTCCACTACCCAACATACTCATACTGATCTATAACTGCGCCAAGCATGAACTCCAATCCTTTGTGGATTTCTTCGCGGGATATCATCAGATCTAGATGGATGAAGAAGATGCCGAGAAAACAACTCTTATTACACCATGGGGGTGTAATGCTATAAATTGATGTCGTTTGGTCTGAAAAAATCCCAGGGCCACTTATATGAGAACCATGACAACTATTTTCCACGACATGATACACAAGGAGATAGAGGTATATATGGATGATGTCATTATCAAATCCGAGAAGGGCACAGATCATACAGTAGATTTTAGGAAATTCTTTGATTATCTTCGGAGGTACAATTTGAAATTGAATCCCGCAAAATGTGCCTTTAGGATCCCCACTGGAAAGTGGTTAGGATTCATTGTCAGCCGCCGGGGAATTGAGCTAGACCCATTAAAGGTCAAGGCTATCCAGTAATTGCCACCTCCAAAGAACAAGAAAGGCGTGATGAGTTTCTTGGGGTGTCTCGATTATCTAAGCTGCTTCATAGCACAATCAACCGTGATATGTGAGCCTATTTTCAAAATGTCAAAGAAGGATGCCACAACAAGTTGACTGAAGACTGGCAGAAAGCTTTTGAAAAAATCAAAGAATATTTGTCCACACCACCAGTCCTGGTCCCTCCAGAACTCGGCAGACCACTGCTACTCTATCTCTTCGTACTAGATGGGGCTTGCGGTTGTTTCTTGCGGCAACACGACGGGACAGGGAGGAAAGAACAGGCCATATATTATCTGAGTAAGAAGTTTACACCCCACGAAGCACGGTATTCTTTGTTGGAACGCAGATGTTGTGCTCTGACATGGATAGCCCACAGACTGAGGCACTACTTCTGTGTCTATACCACATATCTCATATCAAGTATGGATACTTTGAAGTACACCTTCCAGGAACCCATGCCTATAGGGAAGCTGTCAAAATGGCAGATATTGTTGAGTGAACTCAACATTGTCTATGTGACTCAGAAGGCAGTTAAAGGACAAGCATTAGTAGATCATCTTGCAGAAAATCCTGTAAGAGGGGAATACAAACCACTACAAATGTCTTTTCCTGATGAAGAAGTGTCATTCGTAGGAGAAGATATCGCAGAAGCCTACGAAGGCTAGAGAATATTTTTCGACGGAGCCGCATATTTCAAAGGAGTGGCTGTTGGAGCAGTTTTGGTATCAGAGACAGGTCAACATTATCCGGTATCCGCAAAACCAAGGTTTCCATGCACCAATAATATGGCAGAATATGAGGCTTGCATATTGGGGCTCAATTTGATCCATGACATGAAAATATCTAGGAATTACTTGTAATTGGTGATTCAGATCTTTTGGTAGATAAGGTGCAGGGAGTGTGGGCTACAAACCATATCTATATCATGTGCAAGAGATTATGAAAAGGTTCACAAAGATAGAATTCAGACATGTCCCGAGAATCCAGAATGAGTTTGCAGATGCACTGGCCACTTTGTCCTCCATGATACAGCATCTAGACAAGAATTTCATCGACCCCATTCAGGTAAGGATTCATAATCAACCATGTTACTACGCTCATGTTGAATAAGAAACATATGGGAATCCATGGTTCCATGATATCAAGGAGTACTTGGCAAAAAGAGAATACCCGGAGCATACAAATCATACTCAGAAGCGCACACTCCGAAGATTGTCCAACCATTTCTTCCAAAGTGGAGGAATTCTGTATAGAAGGATTCCAGACCTAGGGTTATTATAGTGTGTTGATGCCAAGGAAGCTTCCAAACTGCTCAAGGAGATATACACCGGAACTTGCGGACCACACACAAAATGGTTTCATTTTAGCAAAGAAGATACTAAGAGCCATATATTTTGGGATGACTATGGAAACAAACTGCATCAGGTATGTCCAGAAATGTCATCAATGCCAAATACATGTAGATATGATACATGTGCCTCCAAATGAACTCAATGCAAAAAGTGCACCTTGGCCTTTTGCCGCTTGGGGAATGGATGTCATTATACCTATCAAGCCCGCCGCTTCAAACGGGCACAAGTCATTCTAGTAACCATAGATTACTTCATAAAATGGGTCAAAGATGCATCTTGCAAAGCTGTAAGCAAGAAAGTCATCGCAGATTTTGTTAGAGATCGTATCGTTTGCCGATTCGGGGTGCCAGAATCCATCATCACTAAAAACGCCACCAATCTCAACAGTGACTTAATTAAAGCTATGTGTGAAACCTTCAAAATCAAGCATAAGAATTCAACAACATACCGGCCTCTAATGATTGGAGTCGTGGAGGCCGCCAACAAGAATATCAAGAAGATATTGAGGAAGATGGTAGAAAACCACAAGCAATGGCACGAGAAGTTACCACTTGCCTTATTAGGGTACCGTAAAACAGTCCGCACATCAACTGGTGTAACTCCTTATTTACTAGTCTACGGTATTGAAGCTGTCATTCCTGCCAAGGTTGAAATTCCTTCCTTGAGAATTATACAAGAAGTTGAACTCAGTGATGCAGAATAGATAAGAAGTCTCTACGAGCAATTAGCTCTCATTGATGGAAAAAGAACGAACTCAGTGTGTCATGTTCAACTTTATCAGAACAGAATGTCCAGAGCTTTCACCAAAAGGGTCAAACCTAGACAGCTCGCACCGGGGCAGCTGGTGCTGAAACGGATCTTTCAGCATCAAGATGAAGCCAAAGGGAAATTTCTGTGTGATTGGCAAGGGCTCTATGTGGTTCACAGAATACTAACAGGATGAGCACTCATACTCACATAAATGGACAGAGAGATTTGGCCAAAGCCTATCAATTCAGACGCGGTCAAAAGATATTATGTTTAGAATGTTTGCATTTCTCCATTTGATGTAATTGAACTACATTTGACCTGATTACCATTTAAGAGGGGATACATAGGCAGCCCTGTGGGTTCAGTCATAATTTAATAAAATCTTCATTTTCCCCACAACCAGAAACTGGGGCAGAATTTTGAGGCTGGAGCAAGTCCAGCCAACATCATCATATGCAGAACGATCGGAGAATCGCCTAAGTAAACTGGGGCAGAATTTTGAGGAGGACCCTCAAAATTCTAAAGCGAGGAAGTCGCAATGTCTGTAAAGTGTCATAGTCATTGGTTCATCTAATTTACTTGATATTACATATTTTCTAAATAACTACATTCACCATATGCACGCACATTTTTGAAAATGTTTTCTTATGAAAAACCAGATGCTACGCGTGGTAACTCAAGCAGGATTTCGATACAGAGCAAACCAAAACGGGCAGGCGGAGGCACGAACCAACCTTCCCCGCAAAACTCACGATTTTGCTTTGGATGCAGGCACAATTAATATAACCATGATATTCACAAATGCGTACACGCGTCAAAATCACTATCTTCATAACGACAAAGTTGCCAACGCAAACAAATCTCTAGCTAAGACATACTCATCTATCACTCATTGCCTTTGTTTGCATGAGACTAAGCACTGTCTCTTTTTTATTGCATGAGGATAAGCATTGCCTCCCTAATTGCATAAGGCTAAGATCTGCCTTCCCTCTCATGAGACTGAGCATTATCTCCATCTTGCATGAGGCTAAGCCCTGCCTTCTCAATTGCACAAGGATAAGCACTTTTCGTAGAGACTAAGCATTTTCTCCATCTGGCATGAGGATAAGCCCTGCGTCTTTAATTGCATAAGGCTAAAGCACTGCCTTCCCTCGCATGAGACTAAGCATTTTCTCCATCTTGCATGAGGCTAAGCCTTGCCTCCTCAATTGCATAAGGTTAAGCACTGCCTTCCCTCGCAGGAGATTAAGCATTGTCTCTATCATTTCATGAGTCTAATCCTTGCCTCTTCAATTGTATAAGGCTAAGCACTGCCTTCCCTTGCATGAAACTAAGCATTGTCTCCATTCTTGCATGAGGCTAAGCCTTGCCGCCTCAATTGCATAAGGCTAAGCACTGCCTTCCCTTGAATGAGACTAAGCATTGTCTCCATCCTTGCATGAGGTTAAGCCATGCCGCCTCAATCACATGAGTCTAAATATTGTCTCTCCTTGCATAACCATACATGATTTGCTATTTGAAAACTTGCACTATTCTCCATCTCGGGGCTAAGCTCTGCCCCCTGATGTTGCACAAGACTATGCTCTGTCTTGTTTCGCTTCACATAACCAAGCATCATGTCTTTGCATCTCATGGGCTGAAATATCGCCATTTTGTCCAAAGGTTTCATAGTCCGAAGACAGCATCCTCATAGCCGAAAGACACCATGCCATGGCCTGAGTATCTGTCAATATTGCACATTATTATTCAAAGGCGTCATGGTTTAGAGGCACTATCCTCATGGCCTGAGAACATTAGTTCATGGCATGTGAATCCCCTATCTCACGATTAATGTCCCGGGACGCCATGGTCTAAAGACATCATCCTCATCATCCAAAGACGATCTCCATGGTCCAAAGTAAATTTACATCATGTTTGAATTCGCGCAATAATAATAATATATATATATATATATATATATATATATATATATATATATATATATATATATGCACGCACTGTGTTTTAAGTTTTGCAGGTGATCCAGGAAGTAACTATTACTCTAACGGGAGCAATCTTCGCTCCCGTTTCCGTTCAACATTCATATTGCAATTATTTCAAATGTAACCAACCACCATCCATTACCCATTCCCATCTGACAATGGTTGATATATCCATAACCATTCCAAGGTACATCCAACCACAATATCTATCTCGTCATATCCAGAAAAGCTTGTCCGTTCTTATAACAACTCCATCGGCTTATTCCACCGTTGGATCCAGAACTACACATGACTCAAATCCCATAAAACCAGGGATATAATGGAAACGCATAAACCAGAGTTCGGATATAATTTTCAAATACCCCATTCGGCCAAAATCGGTCATTATTTCTTTATCTGACAACTCTTTCATCATTATCGGGTAAAGAGGGGCAGCTGTTGATACCAAATTTCCCTCATCTTTTTTATATATATTGTCGTGCCCCCTTTTTCTTCCTCGCGAAATCTCGGGTTTATGACATTGGTCGGGACAACTCTTTCCTTTTGGGAAAGGGGTTTGTATATTTCGAAGAGTCGCCACCTAACGATTTTAAGGGTGCGCTAGGGAACCTAAGGGGTTCAATTATAACTACTTTTCTAACCATAGATTTGGGTAAGGGCTTGAAATTATCCTTAAAGAAAGGTGTTAGGCACCCCTCAGGATCCACAAGTGTGGCTCCCGGCTAAAGGGTTTCGTGAATTTGTACAACTAGCAAATAACAAGTAAAGGCTCAAATAAGAGGGGATTTAAATCTTAAGCACGCAGATGTTTAGAAAACAATAAAGAGGATTAGGTTTTGGGAAGGAATTACGAGCTAGCATATAAAGGTGTCGTTGGTTTATAATAATATGGATCACATCAATTCAATACCCGATAATCACTCATCGAAGAGGGGCTACACGTGGTATTTGCGCACTGGTCATCATATCCATATTCTACCATTCCCACCCCGTAAGGTTATTAAAGTGAGTGTTGGTCTCGACCTCTATTGCATATTGTTACCCGTCCTTTCCTATCAGTCCTGGAGGAAATTAGGACTCCTATCGTAAAGGAGGTGCTACGCAGACCCTAAAGTTTTAATGGTAAAATTCTAAGGCGATAGATAACAAAACAAATAAGACTATAGATAAAGGAAAAAATAGAAAACAGATAAAGGATCAAATTATCTTCCACACACAGTACACATAAGCAACATGTCTCATACACAAGTAAGGTCCATATTAATTCAGTATCTTGAAGCATGGTATCTAGGTGATAACACAAAGACAGATTATTGCATAACTCAGAAAAGGTGTTAGGCACCCCTCAGGATCCACAAGTGTGGTTCCGGGCCAAAGGGTTTCGTGAATTTGTACAACTAGCAAATAACAAGTAAAGGCTCAAATAAGAGGGGATTCAAATCTTAAGCATACAGATGTTTAGAAAATAGTAAAGAAGACTAGCTTTTGAAAAGGAATTACGAGCTAGCATATAAAGGTCTCCAAGGTTTATAATAATATGGATAACATCAATGCAATACCCGGTAATCAATCCTCGAGGAGGGGCTATACGTGGTATTAGCGCACTGGTCATCATATCCATATTCTACCCTTCCCACTCTGTAAGATTATTAAAGCGAGTGTTGGTCTCGACCTCTATTGTATGTTGTTACCCGTCCCTTCCTATCCGTCCCGAAGGAAATTAGGACTCCTATCCTAAAGGAGGTGCTAGGAATACCCTCAAGTTTTAAAGGTAAAATTCTAATGCGACAGATAACAAAACAAATAGGACTGTAGATAAAAGAAAGCATAGAAAACAGATAAAGGCTCAAATGTTCCTCCACACACTGTACACATAAGCAGCATGTCTCATACATAAGTAAGGTCCATATTAATTCAGAATCCTGAATCATGGTATCTAGGTGATAACACAAAGACAGATTATTGCATAACTCAGAGTGGAAGTCTTAATCAGGCTTGCCTACTGCTTTTAAGCATGGTGACAGTTAAACATGATCACAACGACAATTACGATTTTATCTTTTAAAGTTAATTACCTATGGCTTGCCTAATTGTTGGATAACATGCAACAATTATTCAGATTGGTTAATGACTCTAAGTTGTTTATAGCTAATAACATGCGATTTTAGGTGCGAAGATGTACAAAGACTAATTACCAGTTGCTGAGAACATGGGATTGTTCTGTGTTTAGACTAAATGCATTTAAATAGATACGATCCTATAACATGATATCTAATGCAGCATGATGCATAATAACTTAAACAGGATTTCTAAATGCACATAGAATCATAGCATTATGCACAGTTTCAGGAATTACATAGGTGATAGATTTTAATCGTTGTTTACCTAAAACAGGATCTTCTACGTGTATAGCATGAAGAAACGTCATTACAACTTATTTATCCTAAAACAGTACTTCTAGTGAAATTTCAGAACATGGGCAGAATCACGTAATAACAACTTATTTTATTGTAATTATTTATCCTATAGGCAGGATTTCTAAGCGTGGCGATGAGATGTTGAACACACATACATCCTAAGTAGAATGATATCTAATGCATGGCATGGTGTACCTAAACATGACTGCTATTGCGCATAGAAAAAAAATAAATCTAAAGGCATGGTTTCTACCCTTAATTGTACTACAGCATGCATGTCACCCATCCATTTTCACTATCCGACCCCAAAGTTGTTTACAAATAATTATTATAGGCCATTGAATATGAATTACACAACTGAAATAGAAGGAAAATAAGAAGTTAATTATAGGGAGCGTACAGAATAGGCTCAAGTCTCCAGGCCCTCAATGCCAAGTATTATTTCACAACCTTCTCATAATCCGGGTGTGTCAGAGTTCCCTAAGGATCTCAAGGGATTCCGGGCAGTGCTCACATCCAGATTTCATAGCCAAAATAGAGTATGTGAAGTGTGGAATGGTCAGCCTCTGTGTGTCAAAGTTCAGAGGGAGCTCAAGGGTCCCAAGGCAATGCTCACACGGAAGGGAGCAGTAGCTAGACTTCTAAGAGTATATGTGAGAGTGCTTTTTTATTTTTTAAAAGGATTTACTTAACAAAACAGCCTTGAGGAAAGGAAAGTAAGAAAACAATTTTGAAGAGGGAAATTTTATTAGAATAGAAGTTCAACATCACACAAAGGACCAGGGATAGTCCAACAACCACAAACAGGGGTAATGGGATTTGAGGGATAAATATAGAACATGTGAGGGCAGACATGTAGCAGGCAGACACACATATATGCATACAATAAGAAGCACCTAAGGGTCCAGAGGATTAGGGATACAATAAAGTAATAGGTTAGATTAACACCTAAAACAACTAAGACCATGATAAAACTAATGTACGAGT
This sequence comes from Nicotiana knightiana, assembly GCA_005239525.1. Classification (NCBI taxonomy): domain Eukaryota; kingdom Viridiplantae; phylum Streptophyta; class Magnoliopsida; order Solanales; family Solanaceae; genus Nicotiana; species Nicotiana knightiana. Next base: position 42,181 of record ML429807.1, read on the forward strand.
CATATGCATGGAGATTCACGTAAGAAGTAGGTGCTAAGTATACAGAAACATGTTGGTCACAAATAAATAAAGCTTAACTTAACATGCATAGGGGAGTTCAGGATCGTAGATACATGTTGAATAATAACTAAAAGCAAATTAGAAGCATACTGAATTACAACAGTAGTAACACCAGTGAAGTGAAGAAAGCAGTAACACAAACAAGAAGTAGGAGATGCACAATAGTTAGCTTTGGCTTGCAGCCGGCTAACTTAGAATAATAGTAACTAGCACAGATGAGAGAGCATAGAGTTTTTTATTTGTGTGAGAGAGAGAATTGAATAGATCCCTTTTTTACCTTCTTAATGAAAGAGTAGTTTATATATAGTTTGAAAACAGATGGTAAATAAGGTAGGAATCAAAGTTAACCTTTAATTAAGGGACTGAGTATCAATCAATGTAAAATTGCTATAGGTATCCCTTAATTGAAGAATCAAGTTCAAACGGTATTATGCAGACATCAAATAAGGAAAGGTACCATATGCGACTGCATATAGGATATAAGGAAATAACTTAGCATAGTAAAAGTATGGAACATGCAATTGAGGATAGGTTTAGAATATTTTAATTAAGGGAAGTATATAAGAATTAATTGACAGTAGGTTTATTCATAAAAATAAGGCAAGAGATGATTCAGATTCTAAAAATTAGTGAGGAAATTTTCAAATCAGAGGAAATCAGTGTTACTCAAAGGGAATTACCACCATTTTAAGGAAATATTCAAAAATCAGGCAATCAGTATTACTCAAAGGAAAATACTAGAAAATCAGGAAAGAGTATGGTGTAAAATTACTAAAGCACTAATCATGCTTGTTCAGAGGTTCAAAAATGGAAAAACTATACTGGAGTAACACATATTGAGCAAAAATTCATAAACCCTAATCACGATATTACGGATACATATCAGAAAAATAGCAGATAATTAAAGGAATCCATAGATAATCATAGTCTAGGTAGAGGCGACAGAGAATCAGAAACCCTATAAGTTATTATAGATAAATAAATCACAAAACACATAGAGTATACACGCAAGCAAAGTAGTCATGGTAGAACATCATAAAATGAACTCAGATTCACATATTGAACCCAGAAATCTGGTGCCTTTTTTATCAAGATGAATCAAACAAGAAGAGAATGGCTCGAATAATTCTTAAACACAATAAAAGAATAGTCGTTTTAGAAAACAAGAAGATATTTGATGAAAACATAGAAAACCTCAGAATACGTATAGATATGTGACAGATCTAAAAGGATCGGGAGGTTTAAAGCTAGGGTTTCTAGAGAAAACCCAGAGAAGAGAAGCAAACTTAAAATATTACCGGCGGTTGGCCGAAAAAATGTAAAGATCTTACTCGAACAACAATAGATGGCCGGAAAGATGGCAAGAAACCAGAGATGGTGAGTGGACTGCCTCTGGTTCACTCGAAGGCCTCAAAATAGTGACACAAGGCGAAAGATGGAGCCATAAGGCTGGTGAGAGGTGAGACCTCCATGGTTTTCAGCGAGGGGGTGGCTGGAGAAGGAAGGAGATAGGTTTAGCAGGTGGAGCATTTTTAGAGATAGAGAGTTGAGAGAGACAACTCGGTAAGAATGAGAGGGGGAAAATTAAATGAGGGGGTAGTTATTAGGGTTTAATAAGGTAATAGAAATTTGGGTTGTTGATCTATTTTGATCAACGACTCATATTGGTATGGGGTTGGGCCGGGCAGGATATGGTCTGGGCTTGGGTAATTTTAATTGGGGTTTGGGCTGGTTTTAGAATTGAAATGAAAATGGCTATTTGTCAAATACCCCATATAGATAACTAATTTATAAAAATAGCTGATAATTATAAAAACAAAATTGGTTCTTAATAAAATCAAATTATCATGATTAATTAGTATTTAAAATGTAAAATGACTAATTATTAGGCCAAAATAGCACAAAACATATGATTATGCTATAATTGCATAGGTATTGAAATTATGGCCAAAGAGTGCCAATCTGGTTAGTTGTGAAATAATTTGGTCTCAATAGGTTTGAAAATAACATATTAAGTCAAGAAATATTTTTTAAATCATTTGTAATGCAATTTATAATTAATTACTAGAGATAAAAATACTGGATAAATTAGGAATAAATTTATAAAAATATGAGAAAATTATGGAAAAATACCAATTATTATCGAACTTGATTTTGAAAGTATATATGCAAAGATAAAAATAATTTGGGGAAAAATTGTGTATCAACAGCTGCCCCTCTTTACCCGGGAAGGATGAAAGAGTTGTCGGGTAAAGATATGATTTCAATTTGACCGAGTGGTAATAGCTTGAAAGGTTCGGGCCGCACCCTGTTTTCTGAGCTGCCTACATATCCCTGATTTTACAGGAATCAGCCATATGTAGTTCAGGAGCCATCAGTGAAGTATACCGATGAAGTTTTTTAAGGATGGACCCAGAGTGCCAGGTTCGGTGAACAAGCGGCTTACGGGGTAGTTAGGAGAACTGGGACGGGACCGCGCCTTCCATGACAGTTGTTGCTTGCCGGGTTACATGCAAATGAGTAATACAAACATATCGTGCATAATTTAAACATTGTGCAAATTCCCATTGAACAATGAATGTTGTCTTTGGACGGTTAAGGATGACGTCTTTAGACCATGATGTCCTGGGCCACGAGTTTCTTGATGCAGGATTCAAAGGCAATGAAATGATGTTCTTGGGCCATGAAGATAGTGCCTCCAAACCATGATACCTTTGAATAATGATATGGAAATTGATAAAAAAGATCCTCATGCAATACATGGTGTTCTCGGGCCATGAAGAGGGTGCCTCCGAACGAAGACGCCATTGGGTAAGTTGGCGATATTTCAGCCCATGAAGATGCATTAGTATGGTGATAACAAGGCAGAGCTTAGCCTTTCAAATTAAAGGGGCAGAGCTTAGCCTAAAAGGAAAACATAGTAAATAATGCTAGAGGTATTGGTTGCTTTTTGAGAAGCAAATGGAACAGCGTTTAGTCTCGGAAGGCAGAAAGGTAGCCTTATGTAATATGCGAATGCAGATGGAGACATCGCTTAGTATCGGAAGGCAGAAAGGTAGCCTTATACAATATGCGAATGCAGAAGGAGACATCGTTTAGTCTCGGAAGGTAGAAAGGTAGCCTTATGCAATATGCGAATGCAGATGGAGGCATCGTTTAGTCTCGTAAGGCAGAAAGGTAACCTTATGCACTATGCGAATGTAGATGGAGACATCATTTAGTCTCGGAAGGAAGAAAGGTAGCCTTATGCAATATGCGAATGCAGATGGAGTTAACGTTTAGTTTCGGAAGACAGAAAGGTAGTGGTATGCAATATGCGAATGCAGATGGAAAAAATGTTTAGTCACGCAAGGCAGAAAGGTAGCCTTATGCAATATGCGAATGCAGATGGAGACATCATTTAGTCTCAGAAGGTAGAGAGGTAGCCTTATGCAATATGCGAATGCAGATGGAGACAGTGTTTAGTCTCGGAAAGCAGAAAGGTAGCCTTATGCAATATGCGAATGCAGATGGAGACAACGTTTAGTATCGGAAGGCAGAAAGGTAGACTTATCCAATATGCGAATACATATGGAGACAACAGTTAGTCTCGGAAGGCAAAAAGGTAGCCTTATGCAATATGCAAATGCAGATGGAGACAACATTAGTCTCGGAAGGCAGAAACGTAGCCTTATGCAATATGCGGATGCAGATGGAGACATCGTTTATTCTCGGAAGGCAAAAAGGTAGCCTTATGCAATATGCGAATGCAGTGGAGACATCGTTTAGTCTCGGAAGGCAGAAAGGTAGCCTTATGCAATATTTAAGGAAGGACAACAAAAATTCTTAGCTGGTGTTAAACTATGGTAGAGAATTGTGATAATGTAGCATTGTTTGTGCTGATAATAAGTGTTGGCATGACGACTTTGAGGAACAATGTCTGTCCTTTGAGCGGATAATATATTTCGGGGCTTTTACAATTTTGTGCCTGCATCCAAAGAAAGATCGTGAGTTTTGTAAAGGGGAAAGGTTAGTTCGCATTCCTGCTGGCCGTGCTTGGCTCGCTTGCTTGATCATAATGATATTATCTGTGTCATTGGGGTAGCGTTTACTAAACAAGCTGCTTCAGAAAAAATAAATATGCATGATTTTGTAAGATATAATATATAATCTAAAATAGTTTTAGATGAACCGACGACATGACACGGCTTGAGACATTTCAACCTCTCCTGCTGTGGAATTTTGAGGGTCCTCCTCAAAATTCTACCCCAGTTTGCTGGGTGGACGCCTCTGACTGCTGCTCGCTTCAGAATTTTGAGGGTCCACCTCAAAATTTTGCCCCAGTTGGCTGGGTGAATGCTTGTGGACTGCTACTCACTTCGGAATTTTGTGGGCCCTCCTCAAAATTCCACCCCAGTTTCCAACTGCTGGGAAACATAGACTTTTATTGAATTGTGACGGGAATCCGGTTAGGCGTAGTTCAAATTACGTCACTGAGAAAGCATAAAGATTACACATAGTAACGCTTGACTGCATCCGAATTGATTGGTTTCGGCCAAACTTCTCCGTCCATTTTTGCAAGTATGAGTGCTCCTCCTATCAGCACTCTATGAACCATGTACAAACCTTGCCAGTTGGGAGAGAACTTCCCCTTGGCTTCATCTTGATGTGGAATGATTTTCTTTAACACCAGTTGCCCTGGTGTGAATCGTTTCGGCTTGACTTTCTTGTTGAAGGCCCTGGACATTTTGTTCTGATATAGTTGACCATGACATACTGCATTCATTCTCTTCCCGTCTATGAGGGATAGTTTCTCATAACAGCTTCTTACCCATTCTGCATCGCTGAGCTCAGCTTCTTGTATAATTCTTAGAGATGGAATCTCCACTTCGGCAGGAATTACAACCTCTGTACCATAAACTAGCATATAGGGAGTTTCCCCTGTTGATGTGCGGACAGTGGTGCGGTATCCCAATAAATCGAATGATAACTTTTCATGCCACTGCCTGTGCCTTTCTATCATTTTCCTTAGTATCTTCTTGATGTTTTTGTTAGCGTCCTCTACGGCTCCATTCATCTGAGGTTTGTATGTTGTGGAATTCGTGTGTTTGATCTTGAAAGTTCCACACATAGCTTTCATCAAGTCACTGTTGAGATTAGAACCATTGTCGGTGATGATTGACTCTGGAACTCCGAACTGACAAATAATGCGGCCGTGGACAAAGGGTGCCACAACTCTCTTAGAAACTGCTTTGTAGGAGGCTCCTTCGACCCATTTAGTGAAGTAGTCAACGGCGACCAAAATGAACCTGTGGCCATTGGAAGCGGCAGGCTCGATTTGTTCAATAACGTCCATACCACAAGCGGCGAACGACTATGGTGAGCTTGTCGCATTGAGCTCACTTGGAGGCACCTTTATCATATCCTCATGTATCTGGCAGCAGTGGCACTTCCGAACATACTGGATGCAGTCCGTTTCCATAGTCATCCAAAAGTAACCAGCTCGGAGTATTTTCTTGCTAAAACAAAACCGTTCATATGTGGGCCACAGGTCCCAGCATGAATTTCTTCCAGAAATTCTTTTGCGTCAACACACCTTAATAACCCCAAATTGGGAGTCCTCCTATACAGGATTCCTCCGCTCTGGAAGAAATTGTTGGACAATCTCCGAATTGTGCGTTTCTGAGTGGAATTTGCAAGCTCGAGGTATTCTCCTTTTGCCAAGTACTCATCGATGTCATGAAACCAAGGATTTCTGTTTGCTTCTTCTTCGATATGGGCACAGGAAGCTAGACGATTATGGATATTTTTGGGGATAGGGTGAATGAAATTCTTGCCCGGATGCTGGATCATTGAGGACAAAGTAGCTAATGTGTCGATGAACTCATTCTGGATTCTGGGGACGTGCCGGAACTCTATTTTTGTGAACCTCTTTCTTAATTCCTGTACGTGGTGTAGACACGACGGTATCTTGGAATTAATTGTTTCCCATTCTCTTTGTACCTGATGTACCAATAAATCTGAATCTCCAGTCACTAACAGCTCCTGGACGCTCATGCCAATGGCCATATTGAGCCCCAAGATGCAAACTTCGTATTCGGCCATAGTGTTGGTGCAAGGGAACCTGAGTTTGGCGGATATCGGATAATGTTGACAGGTCTCTGATACTAGGACTGCCCCAATACCAACTCCCTTGTATTTTGCTGCTCCATCGAACAACATCCTCCAACCATCATAGGATTCTGCACTGTCTTCTCCTATGAATGATACCTCCTCGTCAGGAAAATATGTTTTCAGGGGTTTGTATCCTCCGTCTACGGTATTCTCGGCAAGATGGTTTGACAGATCTTGTCCTTTAACTGCCTTCTGAGTCATGTAAACAATGTCGAATTCGCTCAGCAAGATTAGCCACTTGTCTATCTTGCTAGTGGGCATGGGCTTCTGAAAGATGTACTTTAATGGATCCATCATTGATATGAGATATGTTGTGTAGGCACATAAGTAATGCCTCAACTTTTGGGTGACCCAAGTTAGAGCACAACAGGTACGCTCTAATAGAGAATATCGGGCCTTATATGGAGTGAACTTATGGCTGATGTAATAAACTGCTTGTTCCTTCCTTCCTGTTTCATCGTGCTGCCCCAGAACGCAGCCGAAAGCTTTGTCTAATACTGCAAGATAGAGTAGCAAAGGTCTACCTGGATCGGGCGGTACTAGGACTGGCGGTATTGACAAATATTCCTTGATTCTATCGAAATACTTTTGACGATCATCGGTCCACTCGGTCGCGACGTCCTTCTTCAGCATCTTAAAGATTGGCTTACATATGACTGTAGACTGTGTTATAAACTGGCTAATGTAATTAAGTCTCCCCAGGAAACTCATCACATCTTTCTTGTTCCTTGGCGGTGGTAGTTCTTGAATGGATTTGACCTTGGACGGATCCAATTCTATTCCTCGGCAGCTCACAATAAATCCTAGCAACTTCCCAGCAGGAACCACGAATGTACACTTCGCGGGGTTTAGTTTCAGATTGTATTTTCGCAATCTATTGAAGGACTTCCCCAAATTCTCCATGTGATCAGCAACTTTCATTTATTTGATAATGACATCATCCACGTACACCTCGATCTCCTTATGAATCATGTCATGGAATATGGTAGTCATGGCCCTCATGTAGGTGGCCCTACATTCTTTAAGCCGAATGGCATCATCTTGTAACAATACACTCCCCACAGCGTAATGAACACCATTTTCTCAGCATTTTCCTCATCCATCAAAATCTTGTGGTAACCAGCGAAGCAATCCACGAAGGACTGCAATTCATGGTTGGCGCAGTTATCAATCAGAATGTGTATATTTGGCAAGGGGAAGTCATCTTTCAGAGTGTCCCGGTTGAGATCATGGTAGTCGATGCAGACCTTGACCTTCCCGTCCTTCTTTGGCACAGGTACAATGTTGGCTAACCATGTCGGGTACTCCACAACCCGGAGAACTTTGGCGTTGATCTGTTTGGTAAATTTTTCTTTGATCTTCAAACTCATGTCGGGTTTGAACTTTCTGAGCTTTTGTTTCATCGGTGGACACATTGGATTGGTTGGCAGTTTGTGAGCCACAATAGACGTACTTAGAACAGTCATGTCGTCATATGACCATGCAAATACGTCCTCATACTCTCTTAGAAACTCTGTGTTTTCTTTCTTTCTGATGGTTACAAGTGAATGCTGATGCGAGTCTCCTTGATGTTTTCTGAATCCCCCAGGTTGATAACTTCAGTCTCATCCAGGTTGGACTTAGGTCTGTTCTCAAAGTTCTCAACTTCTTTGATAATCTCGTAAGGTATGTCGTCTTTATCTGAATCAATGCATGTTTGCTGCGTTGTCTCGTTGCATATCACAGTCATCGGTTCATCAAGACAAGTAATAGTAATGCTGTATAAATAAAGTAATGAGAGAAAATAATAGAAATAAATATCAGATTCATAAGAGAAATTTAGAAGATGCTTTGATAGATTGAATAACTATTTGAATAAAAATAAATATCGGATTCATAAGAGAAATTTAGAAGATGCTTGTTTTAGCCTTGCTACCCCGAGGCTCGTCGGGCTTTGGTTATCTTGATAGACCAGTTCTTGAGATATGTCCCCTTAATTACAGTCTGTATGGAAGGGCCTTCCTCCCCTCCTCCTCAAGAACAACACAGCAATCCATATCTTCGTCCTCTAGGAACAAACTCTTCATTGCTGCATGTGCTTCTTCTTCGTCTGATCCGTAAATAATGTCGGTCTGCTTGAAAGTCTACTTAGGATGAGTTATCGGCTGCTCCAAAGGGTAATAGGGACCGCTCCAAGGTGGCGACCAGTCATTGAATTCCTGCCAAGTGTACTCATACCCTAGACCGAAAGTGGTGCCATGTTGAGCTTTATGGGCTTTGTGATCCCTTGGAGGTTCTTACCGAGACCTTTGCCAGGATCATATCCTCTCCAGTTCATGATGCTCTCAATCTTGTTGTCCCACCACTTGTCCTTGTCGATAGAATTGACCCATTCAATATGGTGGTAAGTTCCTCCGTCTATCTTCCTTTTTCCATTAATCACCGGAATAGTTTGACGACTGTAAATGGGGTTGCTACCGTCACCATGAATAATCACCTCTTGGTGGTTCCACTTGAATTTTACCGCCTGATGTAGCGTTGATGCTACGGCCCCAGCAACATGAATCTAGGGTCGTCCCAACAACAGGTTGTAGGATGCTGGCACATCTATCACCTGGAAATCCACTTCGAACCAAGTCAGTCCCATCTGTAGACATAGACTAATCTTCCCCATCGTGGACCTCTGAGAACCGTCGAAGGCTTTCACATTGATCGCCCCATCCCTTATCTCATGTATCCCTTTACCCAATTTCTTTAGTGTTATCAACGGACAAATGTTAAGATTGGAACCTCCATCGATCAAGATCCTTGTAATGAAATGATCTTCGCATTGCACGGCGATGTGCAGCACTTTGTTGTGCCCTAATACTTCAGGTGGTAGCTCGTCCTCATGAAAAGTTATTTTATGACTCTCCAGCACCTGGCCTACCATATTGGCCATTTCCCCGCTAGTGATGTTGTTTGGCACATATGCTTCGCTCAACACTTTCAACAAAGCATTTCTGCGTGTTTCGGAATTCTGCAGCATAGAGAGGATGGATATCTGTGCCGGTGTCTTGTTCATCTAGTCGATGACTGAATAATCCTTAGACTGTACCTTTCTCCAAAGGTCATCGGGACCTGTTTCAATAACGGGAGGCTGGTTGGTAGCCTACTTGCTTGACTCGGCCAGATGCTCAGAGGTGTAGACCCTGCCAGTTCTCGTCATACCCTGTGCTGCGACAGCTTCCTCAAACCTGACCTTGCCCTTTCTCGCCTCGCTTGTGTAGTCCCAAGGGATAACGTTTGAATTGAAGGGTGGCGTGGTTGACATTGCCACCGGAATTGGTGCAGTCATCCTTACTTCAAACGGAATGTGTGTTCGGGGTGGCAAGACTGTGACCTCGAAAGTTGACAGTGCATTTTCTGGAGATACAAACTCAACTTCAACTGGGACTGGTGACTTTGCAGGTGGCGCTGCTTCAAACTCAAATGGTATAGGCATATTCACCTCAGGGGTCTCAGATGGTTGAATCTGGAATATGATCAGTTTGAGTGTGACTGCGGGTTTCATTGGGTCATCGCGTTCTGCGAACAACCCGATTGACCCCTCAGAATCCCAATCATCTTCTACTTCAATCATAAGGGTTGTCGCAGATGTTTGGAGCGGGGTCTTTTGCCACAATAATGTTGTTGTCAATGAGAGCCTATATTTTGTCCTTCAAAGAGCGGCATTCTTCGATGGTGTGTCCTTTTATGCCGGAATGGTATGTACATAATTTGTTTGGGTTAACCTACTGAGAAGGGTTCTCAGGGGTGGCAGCAGGGATAGGTGTGACATAATCAGCAGCTTTGAGCTTCTCATACAGCTGGTCAATGGGCTCGGTTATGGCGGTGTATTGCTTTGGAGGGTGGCCATAAAAATTAGGATGAGGTCTAGGGAAGTTTTGGCGTGCAGGGGGTGATTGGTAATGGGATGGCTGGGAATTATAAGTGAGGTAGACAGGAGCTGGTTGTGAATATATGGGCGAAGCAGGTTGATATGTGGGTGGTGAAGCTTGGTAGGAAGGTGGTGGAGCTTGGTAATTTGGTGAGGGTGCTTGGTAATTTGGGGTTGGATGATATGTGAGTGGAGGTGTCAGATAGGTTTTGTATTTGAGTGGGGACTTGGTTCTTTGTGTAACCATTACGGCTCCCACGTCTCTCTTCTTAGACACACCACTGTACTGTAGAGCCTTGTTAGTGGCTTGCAAGGCTTCAAAATTTGTAACCATACCACTTTTAATATCTTCTTCAATCCACTCACCCAATTTGATGATGTCAGAGATATTGTGGCCCTCAACCATCATTAACCGTTCATAATATTGCGGGTCCTGAGCCTGGAAAGAGATCTTGTTCATCTGTTTTTCCTCTAGAGAAGGTCTGACTTTAGCGGCTTCAGACCTCCAGCGAGTAGCCTAGTCGAGAAAGGTTTCTATAGGTTTCTTCTTCTAATTTTGAATGTAGAACACATCTGGTGCATTCTCCGTGTTGAATCTATACCTGTCCATGAAATCAGACACCATGCTTACCCAGTTTGACCATTTATTGTGGTCTTGGCTGATGTACCAAGACAGTGCGTTTCCCTTCAAACTCCTCACGAACAGCTTCATGCGGATTCTTTCTTCCTTTCCCATGCCAACCAATTTGTCGTAATAGGTCCTCAGATGGACTCTCGGATCACCAGTACCGTCAAACATTTCAAACTTTGGAGGTTTGTACCCCTTGGGCAGTTCGACATCAGGTTGGATACAAAGATCTTCATAATTCAACCCTTCAATTCCCTTGGTTCCTTCAACACCCTAGACTCGGCTAGTCAGTTTCCTAAGCTCCTCGGCCAGGTTCCTGATAAGTAAATCCTTTTCGTCAGACTCGGATGCCTGTGGGATAGGCGGAGTGGAGTGGTTCACGGTTACCACATAGATGGGATTGTTATAGGTGTGGAAATGGTCCTTTGTGGTGTTTTGGGGTTCTGGGATGAGTAATGGAGTGTTATTTGCGGTATGGCAAGCATTGCACTGCGTCAAGAGAGTTTTGTTCTTTGGGGGAGTGGCGTGATGGTGAGGTGCGGGATGATTTTGTTGTCTTGGGATATTTTGTGGAAGTGTGGGGTTTTGAGAATTTGGAAGGTTGACATAGGGGACGTTGAGGGAAAATGACAAATTGGCCAGATTCTGGACTTGATCGGGTTCTTCCCGAAACTTCAGCAATTTCTGTTCAAGTGGTGACATGTTCTCATGTAGGACCTGAATACCTCGGCCAATAGTGGCCTCTACCCGTTCAATCACATTCACCTTTTTGGTGCCGCTGGACTCTTCCATCTTACTTTTTCCTTTGTCCTTACCCTTAGGAGGACTACGAGAAGAAGTAGGTGGAGGTCCCTTGGATCTGGTGCGATAGGCTGATGATGCCATAATGCACGAACTAACCTTTGGGGAAGGGAGTAATAAAAAGAAATAAAAGCAAAAGGTAACGAAGTTAGTGAGGATCATGAAAAATAATATTGCGGTATTTAAACACATAATGCGGAAATAGAAAGCGCGTCCTAAGTTGGGGACCTCTTTTTGCCTGAGGTAGGCCTAGCGACAAATTCATTTGGAGAACTTAAAATGCTAAATGCCTCATTTTATTGATAAGAAAAATAGACGAATCCTAAACAATAGACGAAAAAGAAAAGTCACTAATGGCTGTTGTCCTTATTACACTGATAGAAAAATAAAAGACACTCCTATCTACTTGGTCCCAGAAAGACCTTCCCCAGACTCGGCATTCTTGCTTTCCTTGTATAGTTTTCCCAGCTCGCGAAGTCCCAGCAGTAGGTAGGTTCTGGCTAGGTATCCCCCTACAGCTCCCTCAGCCTTTTGAAAATCTTCGATTCTTTTGATGAACTTCTCTTCCAGCTCAATTATACGTCGTTCCAAGTACCCCAGCCTCTTGTTGGCGTTGATAGCCATGTCTTTCCATTCCTCGAGCAGTTTTTTGTTGGACTCATGTATCTTGTTTAGTGGTCAACCTCACTTTCCCGGATCATTTTGTGTGGTTGATTGTATTTGAATTGTGCCTCGGCCGTTTCATCTATAACCCTGTGACCTCGGACGTACCCCGGCTTGCTCTGACCACCCAGATCCTCTTCTAACCAACCAAGATAGAAAGGGGTACAACCGGCGTGATACATGTCTTGTTCGATGGTGTCTTTCTCAAGTATAACCTTGCAGTGCCACAGGTGTTGAGCTTGGAACTTGTGAGGACTGTCATTATTTTTAAAGTCAGCTCAAAGATGGCTCATGTTCTCGACCCTAGGGATGACTTGCTTCCTTCCTGCTTGCCTCATAACTCGAAGAGGGACGTAAGGGTATGTCCCCCTTAGACCAATCGGTATCAGAAATGATGCATCTCGGGATCGAATGATGAACTCATCCGTTGGAAACCATTCAAACATCCATTGAACCTGTTCTTCAGTCAAGTTATCAAATAGCTCAACCCATCCCTCAGCATTTTCAGGCTGAGCGAACATGTCAAGGATATAATTCATTCTCTTTGGGTGATGGAAAGTGATTTGGTCATCCCATATTGTGCAGTGAATGTCCTGTCGATATTCGCCCTTTTGGAGATGTTCCATGAGCCAGAGCCGAAGTAATAAATTGCAACCTTCGAAATGGTTTGCTCCTTGTTGACACCTTTCAAAGGCCCGATATATGTCTATAACGATCATGGGCACAATGCTGAAATATTACCCATTTAACCCTTCCATTATGGTTTTAGTCACCATGGCTAGCCTGGTATGGATGCTTTCCTTCTTCATCAGGAACACGATCAGACCCAAAAAGCAAACCATAAACACGAACACTCGGCGGTGGACGTGTCCTAGAGAGGTGATAGCAAATTCGTTATGGTAGGTACAGTATGATTTGCTGTAGCCATACCTTCCGTACAAGTAGTCAAAAGGAATGTGTGAATCCTCCAAACATACCAATTCCGCGTCCTTTTTCAGACCCATCATTTTGAGGAAACTTTTTCCTGTGCGGTTCTCAGGCATCAACAACCCTGGAGTTTCCATAATAGGTTAGCTAGCCCTCATATCTCTTATGTCAAAGGCGCTATTTCGATGTTCCCAAAGCGGAACACGGACCTTCACGATCCCAGAACAGGTTAGCAGCCTCTATTATCATTTTGTTAGGCAAGAGAGACGGTATATTACCCAAGTGTTTCCTTACAATAGCTTTCTCGCTAGAGTGCAGATCCTCCCACCTACTCAACAGTTTTGGGTGGATGTTGGAGACCATGCCGAATCTGGGGACTTCGTGCCTCATTTTTTCAGCAAAGCAAATAAAGTTAGGCCCTTAACCCCACCGGACTCGACTATTTATCGTCAATAATTAGCAGGAAGCATTTAGTTCTCCAAATAAATGCACAAAACATGAGGGCGTCCGTTTGGGTTTAGGGAAACCCGGTGGACTTTTTGATAAGGCTATCTTAAAAGCAATCGTGCAGACGACACTTTAGCTTGACTAGGTTTGACCATGATGCACGCAATAGTGCAACAGAGTAAGGTTTCTGTGGTGTTTTAGACTGGTACCCTTGAGCTGACAAACCAAGGGGGAATGGCACAGAACCGTCGACTGCACCGCTGATCGACTAATTTTACCACAAATAAGCCTTTCCGAATATAGTGGGTGATAATATAGGAAGGGTGCAACCACCCATCAAGCGTTGCTATAGTATTTTGTTTGGCACGAGTGGAGTATGAATGTTGAGCATGATTTATGCAATAAGTATTAAAACAAGGTGTCACGTATTTGCACGTTAAAGAAAGCGGTAAAACAGTAGTAATGATTTAAAAAAGCTACAAAAGAAAACAAAGAGACATGTCAATTTCGTTTTTTAAGAAAAGTAAATACCCGAAGTAAACAATTAATTGCATGTAAAGGGAATAGGAAATGGTGCAAGTATTTAAAATAAAGGCACAAATTCACGAAACAATTTGAAATGGTAAAAGCCTGGATATCCCCAGCAGAGTCGCCATGCTGTCGCGCCCTTTTTTTTCTTCCTCGCGGAATCTCGGGTTTATGACATTGGTTGGGACAACCCTTTCCTTTTGGGAAAAGGGTTTGAATATTTGGAAGAGTCGCCACCTAATGATTTTGACAGTGCGTTAGGGCACCTAAGGGGTTCAATTATAACTACGTTTCTAATTAGAGATTTGGGTAAGTGTTTGAAATTCTCCTAAGGGGAAGGTGTTAGGCACCCCTCAGGATCCACAAGTGTGGTTCTAGGCCAAAGGGTTTCGTGAATTTGTTCAACTAGCAAATAACAAGTAAAGGCTCAAATAAGAGGGGATTCAAATCTTAAGCATACAGATGTTTAGAAAATAGTAAAGAAGACTAGCTTTTGAAAAGGAATTACGAGCTAGCATATAAAGTTCTCCAAGGTTTATAATAATATGGATAACATCAATGCAATACCCGGTAATCAATCCTCGAGGAGGGGCTACACGTGGTATTAGCGCACTGGTCATCATATCCATATTCTACCCTTCCCACCCTGTGAGGGTACTAAAGCGAGTGTTGGTATCGACCTCTATTGTATGATGTTACCCGTCCCTTCCTATCCGTCCCGAAGGAAATTAGGACTCCTATCCTAAAGGAGGTGCTAGGAAGACCCTCAATTTTTAAAGGTAAAATTCTAATGCGACAGATAACAAAACAAATAGGACTGTAGATAAAAGAAATCATAGAAAACAGATAAAGGCTCAAATGTTCCTCCACACACTGTACACATAAGCAGCACGTCTCATACACAAGTAAGGTCCATATTAATTCAGAATCCTGAATCATGGTATCTAGGTGATAACACAAAGACATATTATTGCATAACTCAGAGTGGAAGTCTTAATCAGGCTTGCCTTCTAGTTTTAAGCATGGTGACAGTTAAACATGATCACAACGACAGTTATGATTTATCTTTTAAAGTTAATTACCTAAGGCTTGCCTAAGTGTTGGATAACATGCAACAATTATTCAGATTGGTTAATCACTCTAAGTTGTTTATAGCTAATAACATGCGATTTTAGGTTCGAAGATGTACAAAGACTAATTACCAGTTACAGAGAACATGAGATTGTTCAATGTTTAGACTAAATGCAATTAAATAGATACGATCCTATAGCATGATATCTAATGCAGCATGATGCATAATAACTTAAACATGATTTCTAAATGCACATAGAATCATAGCATTATGCACAGTTTCAGGAATAACATAGGTGATAGATTTTAATCGTTGTTTACCTAAACCAGGATCTTCTACGTGTATAGCATGATGAAACGTGATTACATCTTATTTATCCTAAGACAGTACTTCTGGTGAAATTCCAGAACATGGGCAGAATCACGTAATAACAACTTATTTTATTGTAATTATTTATCCTATATGCAGGATTTCTACGAGTGGGGATGAGATGTTGAACACACATACATCTTATGTAGCATGATATCTAATGCATGTCATGGTGTACCTAAACATGACTGCTATTGTGCGTAGAAAAAAAATAAATCTAAAGCATGGTTTCTACCCTTAATTATACTACAACATGCATATCACCCATCCATTTTCACTATCTGATCCCAGAGTTGTTTATAAATAATTATTACATGCCATTGAATACGAATTACACAACTGAAATAGAAGGAAAATAAGAAGTTAACTATAGAGAGGCTACAGGATAGGCTCAAGTCTCCAGGTCCTCAATGCCAAGAATTATTTCATAACCTTCTCATAATCCGGGTGTGTCAGAGTTCCTTAAGGACCTCAAGGTCTCTCGGATAGTGCTCACACCCAGATTTCATAGCCAAAATAGAGTATGTGCAGTGTGGAATGGCCAGCCTCTGTGTGTCAAAGTTCAGAGGGAGCTCAAGGGTCCCAAGGCAATGTTCACACAGAAGGGGGTAGAACGTAGACTTCTAAGAGTATATGTGAGAGTGCTTTTTATTTTTTAAAAGTATTTACGTAAGAAAACGGCATTGAGAAAAGGTAAGTAAGAAAACAGTTTTGAAGAGGGAAATTTGATTGGAATAGAAGTTCAACATCACACAAAGGACCAGGGATGGTCCAACAATCACAAACATGGGAGATAGGCTTTGAGGGACAAATAGAGAACATGTGAGGGCAGACATGTAGTAGGCAGACACACATATAGGAATACAATCAGAAGCTCCTAAGGGTCCAGAGTATTAGGGGTACAGTAAAGTACTAGGTTAGATTAACACCTAAAACAACTAAGACCATGATTAAATGAATGTATCAGTCATAGGCATGGAGATTCACGCAAGAAGTAGGTGCTAAGTATACAGAAACATGCTGGTCATAAACAAATAAAGCCTAACTTAACATGCAGAGGGGAGTTTAGGATCCTAGATACATGCTGAATAATATAGTAAAAGCAAATTTGAAGCATACTGAATTACAACAATAGTAGAACATGTTGGTTTGAGGACTGAAATCTAAATTAGAACATACCAATGAAGTGAATAAAGCAGTAGCATAAACAGGAAGTAGGAGATACACAATAGTTAGCCTTGGCTTGCAGTCGACTAACTTAGAATAGTAGTAACTAGCACAGAAGAGAGAGCAAAGAGTTTTTTATTTGTGTGAGAGAGAGAATTAAACAGGTCCCTTTCTCCCTTCTTAATGAAAGAGTAGTGTATACATAGCTTGAAAACAGATGGTAAATAAGGTAGGAATCAAAGTTGACCCTTAATTAAGGGACTGAGTATCAATCGATGTAAAATCAGTATAGTATCCCTTAATTGAAGGAATCAAGTTCAAACGGTATTATGTAGACAGCAAATAAGGAAAGGTACCATATGTGACTGCATATAGCATATAAGGAAATAAATTAGCATAGTACAATTATAGGACATGCAATTGAGGCTAGATTCAGAATATTTCAATTAAGGAAAGTGTATAAGAATTAATTGACAGCAGGTTTATTCATAAAAATAAGGTAAGAGATGATTCAGATTCTAAAAATTAGTGAGGAAATTTTCAAATCACAGGAAATCAGTGTTACTCAAAGGGAAATACCACCATTTTAAGGAAATATTCGAAAATCAAGAAATCAGTATTACTCAAAGGAAAATACTCGAAAAGAGTATGGTGTAAAATCACTAAAGCACTAATCATACTTGTTCAGAGATTCCAAAATGGCAAAACTATACTTGAGTAACACATATTGAGCAAAAAATCAGAAACCCTAATCACGAAATTAAGGATACATATCAGAAAAATAGCAGATAATTAAAGGAATCCATAGATAATCATAGTATAGGCAGAGGCGACAGAGAATCAGAAACCCTCAGTAATTATAGAGAAAGAAATCACAAAACACATAGCGTATACACGCAAGCAAAATAGTCATGCTAGAACATCATAAAATGAACTCAGATTCACATATTGAACCCATAAATCTGGTGCCTTTTTTATCAAGATGAATCAAACAAGAAGAGAACGGCTCGACTAATGCTTAAACACAATAAATACAAAAAAGTAATACTAAGAAACTAGAGGAAGAACTGTTTTAAAAAGAATCTTGGAACCCTAGTTTTGAGAAATGAAGAGTCGTTTCAGAAAACACGAAGATCTTTGAGGAAACCATGGAAAACCTCAGAATACGTATAGATCTGTGACTGATCTAAAAGGATCGAGAGGTTTAAAGCTGGGGTTTCCAGAGAAAACCCATAGAAGAGAAGCAAACTTAAAATATTACCACTGTTTGGCCGAAAAATGTAAAGATCTTACTTGAACGGCCATAGATGGCCGGAAAGATGGCATGAGACCGGAGATGGTGCGTGGACTGCCTCTGGTTCACTCGAAGGCCTAAAAACAATGACGAAAGGCGAAGGATGGAGCTATAAGGCTAGTGAGAGGTGAGACCTCCATGGTTTCCAGCGAGGAGGTGGTCGAAGAAGGGAGAAGAAAGGTTTAGCAGGTGGAGCATTTTTAGAGAGAGTTGAGAGAGACGGCTCAGTGAGAATAAGAGGGGGGAAATGAAATGGGGGGCGGGGTATTCATTATGGTTTAATAAGGTAATAGAAATCTGGGTCGTTGATCTATTTTGATCAACGACTCAGATTGGTCTGGGGTTGGGCCGGGTAGGATATGGTATAGGCTTGGGTCATTTTAATTGGGGTTTGGGCTGGTTTTAGAATTGAAATGAAAAATGGCTATTTGTCAAATACCCCATAAAAATAGATAAATAATTTATAAAAATAGCTAATAATTATAAAAACAAAATTGACGCTTAATAAAATTAAATTATTATGATTAATTAGTATTTAAAATATAAAATGACTAATTATTTGGCCAAAATAACAGAAAACATATGATTAGGATATAATTGCAAAATTATTGAAATTATGGCCAAAGAGTGCCAATCTGGCTAGTTGTGAAATAATTTGGTCTCAATATGATTGAAAATAACATATTAAGTCAAGAAATATTTTTGAAATTACTTGTAATGCAATTTATAATTAATTATTAGAGAGAAAAATAATGTATAAACTAGGAATAAATTTATAAAAATATGAGAGAATTATGGGAAAATACCAATTATTATGTAACTTGATTTTGAAAGAATATATGCAAATTTAAAAATATGGGGAAAAATTGGGTATCAACATATATATATATATATATATATATATATATATATATATATATATATATATATTCTCAAAATAGTACATATGCATCATCATTTAGCTTATAAGCTTAAAAGTATTTTTCATAATTTTCCATATTATTAAAACCTTAAAATTAATTTTCTTGCATTTAAATTACTTGAACGTTTATTAATTACTGCTTCAATTATTTTGTGATGACTTCATTATCTAAAATTATTATTTTCATCCATAATACATGTTTCATATATTTTTACTTTATTTTTATATAATTACATTAGTATTTTTAGGCTATCTGCACAAACTTGCAATAGTAGCCTATATTTTACAACTTTACTGCATTTGTCAGTTTTATTCACGGACAAAATAATATTTTACATTTTTATAATATTCTACTATTTTCTTAAAATATTACTTTCCATAAATAGCATTTTTATAATTTATTTAATTGTTCTATTAAATTATTTTTTCCCTTAATCTCCTATCTTAAAATCTGGCCCAAAATTGGGATTATTTTCGGACATGAACTACCCAGACCCTTAGCCCAATAACCCTATCCCAAACCAAACACCCTTAATTCCCAACCCAGTCCAAAACCCAACCTAATTCTTCTCAAATCCGATCCGTTAATCAAAAGTGATCAACGACTCACAATATTCCCCCCATTTCTCCTTATATCCCCACCCCTAACCCTAGAGACCAGTTTGGTCAGCCAACTTCCAATTCCACCCTATAATATATCGCGTGATTTCTCCTCTTTTCTGCAAACCTTATCATCTCTTCTGCAAACCCAAGCATCTGTCGTGTGATTTCTCTCTGATTCCGCCCTAGAAATGGAATCATGTTATGATTTACTTACCTTATCAACCTTCTCCCGTTATTGGTCGTCCGTTTATTGTGTCACATAGGTACTTGCCTAACTTTGGAAAGTACCACTTCCAAGATCGGACTCGATTGGATCTTTTTATCTTAGGCGGTTTTCTGTCTATATATGTCAATAAAGAGCGATTTACACTCTTGATTCGAATTTCTGACGGTTGAACCCAATTAAGGTTTGAGTCTCTCCATCTCCCTTTTTGATTTCGATTTGTATATGATATTTTCTTTCCTTATTTGTGCCTGAATAATTTTTTTCCCATGTTTACTTGATCGATTTCTATACTATATAAACCCCTCCACGCCCCCCATTGGAGAGAGACTTTGGAATCGTTATAATCTCACTATATTTAAAGCTATACTATGTTATTCCTTATCATTTTTGTTTTATACTTTGGTTTTGGCCGGCTGAAAGCCAAGACCATTAAATTATGGGTTCTTGCTTCTCATCGATGTTCGAAATATTGTTGGTTTTTGTTCTTTCTTGTATTTTCATCTAAATGGTAAGTTACTTAACTTTTGCAATTTCATCCTTATACGTCTCTGATTTGCATATGCTCTTACTTCTGAAAGCCATGGCTTAATATGTTTCTGGGTTACTTTTAAGCACCACTTTGTTAACTTTACACACGTTTTAAGTCTCTTTAGCATTTAACTACTCCTAATGCTGCTAGTTCTGAGATTATCTATGCCTAACCTGGGTAATCTGAATCTTTCTAAGCTCGTGTATTGACGCTTGAATGTTCATGAATATGCTTACTTGATTTGTCATGAATCTCTGTAGCAAACGCCTCACATTTGTAGTAACCTGCGTTAAGACTTTCGTTGTTAATTATAACTTGTCTCTCTGCTATTGTGTTACTCAGCATGCTAACTCGATCCCATACCCTTTAGGGTTTGCTTGTGATTTAGAACAGTTATCTCAGTCTTTTTCCCTACCATGTTTGAATTACTTTTTTTATGATATTAGGATGAATCTTTGATAAAACTGGACCTTCTTTAGTTAATTAGTCTAGTGTGTCAATCCCTGAATGCCTACATCTATTGCTTGACACGAGTTTACTCTCCACTCTGTTCTGAACCACTGTACTGATAGTCTTGCATATGTTATGTGTTCTAATTTGTGTTGAGACCTTTTCTATTGACTATTCTCTTTCCTCTGTAGTACCATGTCCCTCAGTATGTCTTTAACCCACTTGATGTAGTGTTCCTTCTGTGATTACTTGTCCCATCACAATGCGCATTCACCATCATGTCTAAATGTTATCTTGTGTCTTGATAATGATACTAGGATGTATACTTAGCATAATTTCCAACCATATTTCAACTTGTTTAGTATTGTGGATTTGTGCCGAATAACCTTTGTCAATCATGTAAACTTGTTCATTCCTTAACTCTTTCAATATGTGACTGCCTATGTGCCAAGTCTTGAACTTGCTAAGTTTGTGACTTGTTTCATTATCTGCTCTATATGCTCAATTTGATCATGCCTGTTTAAATTATAAGTACCCCTCAATTCTTGTGTCTCAAACTTTGTCCACTCTCTTTGATTTGTCACATGGGCTCTTTTGAGTTCTCATTCTTAGCTGACTGAAAGTCATGGCTACTTAGGTTCTATCGTTTAACCTCCCTAGTGTGAACACTGCTCGGGGTCCAATTGAGACCCTTGTAAACTCTAACACACTAGGACTTGGTCCCTAGTCATTCTCTGAATTTCCTATATTAACCTCCCTAATGTGAGCATTTCCCTGGGTTCTTGAAGCCCTTGAGAACTCTGACACACTAGGGTCCTAGTTCTTTCCTAATTTCTAGACTCTACTTTTACCTACTGGTTGAATCAACTGGTTTCTGGCTACTTTACATAAATGAAGATTTAACTTCTGGACTGTTGTAAAACAATATGGGTATGAGAATGAAGGCCAGGAAAGGCCGGGTATATTTTTGGGCCTGCCTTGGGCTCGCTATAGTTATTCTGTAATTTTACAATTTATTTCATTCATTGGGCTCGTAATAATGTTGTAATAATAATTGAGGTGTTAGTAAAATTGGAAAAGGGGATTTATTTTACACTTGTATTTAAATGGGTAGAAATCCTGCATATAGGTTTTACTTTACTCATATACATGCTGCTATTGTGTGTGTCAGATGACTTGCATATAGGTGTTTACTTTACTCAAATATGTTCTGCTGTTGTGTGTGCTAGATAACCTGCTTATAGGTGTTTACTTTGTTCAAATATGTTCTACTATGATTCATGTTAGATAACTTGCATATAGGTATTTAATTTGACGTATTTTTCTTCCACATGCTAGAAACCATGTCTATAGGAAATTAAATGACCAATGTCTCAATACGAGCTATAGAATTCTATTAATGCACGTGCTACCTAATCTATGTTGATACCCAATTTATCCTCAAATTATTTTCAAATTTACATATATGCTTTCAAAATCACTCTTTGTAATAAGGAGTATTTTTCCATATTTTTCTATATTTTTATTAAATTGTCTTCATGTTTATTTAATATTTCATATTTAAATAAGTATCCATAAATTATGTTTCCCAGCTCAGTATGTTATTTCTAATCATTTTCTGTCCATTAGGATTCAAATATTTCACAAATCAGCCAATTGGGTCTCATTTAATTTTAATTACAGTAATTTTACAATTATAGCTACATTGAATACTTTGTGTTGTTTTAATTCGAAATTTATGCATTCTTTAGATTTTATATTATGTAATTACTGTAATTTCGCCTATTTAAACTTAATTTCAATTTATACAATTATTAGCTATTTTTACTAGTTATTTATCTATTTTATGGGTATTTAATAATTAGCCACCTTTTATTTAAAACATAGCTAAAAGTATACCCAACCCATCTGATTCCCTTAACCCAAT
Organism: Nicotiana knightiana; assembly: GCA_005239525.1. Taxonomy (NCBI): domain Eukaryota; kingdom Viridiplantae; phylum Streptophyta; class Magnoliopsida; order Solanales; family Solanaceae; genus Nicotiana; species Nicotiana knightiana. The sequence continues at coordinate 64,845 of ML429807.1, forward strand.
TGAATACCCAACCCAATCTTTAATTACCCCGGCCCAACCCCTAATTTAATTTGAGCCGTTGATCAAATGAGATCAACGGCCGAGATCCATTCCTTCCTAAATAAACCCAAACGACCCCCCCAAACCCCTCATTTCATTCCAGACCTCTCATCTCTCTATTCGGTCTCTCCCTCTCTCCCTTCTCTCTAGAACCTTCCCTGGTTCACTTTCATCTCCGATGGAACTCCACCGCCTTCCTTTGGCCATCTCCGACCACCATCCTTTCGACTACGAGCCTCCATGATGTCTCATCTATCTGGCTCACTTTATCTCTAAAATCCCTCGAGGTTCTGGGCCCTGCCGACTTGCACGTGGGGCTCTTGCTTTGGTTGTTTCCAGCCTCTCCGGCGGGGTTTTGACACGGCCACGCCATATCCATTACGATCTTTGAGTTTCACGGCAGGTTTTCTAGTTATCTCTGATTCTCTTATCAAACCGTAGTTTTTGCCTAAACCTCTAAGATCTATGGTGTTTTTAAACGATTCAAGCATGTCTCTTTATTTTTTACATTGTTATTGACTCAATCCTAAAGAATTTTCGATTTTCAAACATTTTAAATACCTTTCAAAACTAGGGTTTCTCAGAACCCTTTTATGCCTGTTTAAATATATGTTTTTCTTTGTGTTTGAGTCGATTCTTTGCATATCATAACCGTTTCTATGAATTTTACTAGCTTTTATCTCGTTTAATTTTCCTAGACTTCTATATATGGTTCTGTGTATTAGCATGACTGTTCGTCTCTCTTTGCTTGAGTTTCTGTGATTACATTTCTTTGAATGTGTTCTATTGAGTTTTCTTAGCCCAACTTATGCTTATGACTATCCGGGTTGTTCATATTTTTATCTTTCTACTAGTACTTTTTTGACACGCTGGTTTACTATGTCTAGACATTCCTGCCTATTTGTATGATTGTGACTCCTTCTTTGATTGATTCTGGATTCCCTACTTAGGGGTTTGATTGAAAGACTTTCCTCTACACCCTCAATTTCTATTCAAAATTAATTGATTCCTTTACCTTGTTTGTTGAGGTACTCTATTTACTGAATCCTTTCCTTAAGTAAAGCTTTCTGAATTTTGTCCTAATTTACTACTCTGTACTTAATAAACTTTGACTCCTTCCTTATTAGTCATGTACTGATTTTATATGTTACTAGGTTTTACCGTGTGACTTTTGAAACCCCTTAACTTAAGGGAGCAAATGTCTTGATTTCCTGGTTAATTGATTCCGAGTTCCTTGATTACCATGCTACTGTGGTTCTTTCCTTATTTAGTCTCATACTAACTTCTATTTTACCTTATGTGGCTATATGACTTTACCATTTTCTGAGTTTGAATTTTATAACTTAAGGGAACCATGTCTTAATTTCTCACACTGATTGATTCTGACTTCTTTTATTATCATGCCTTTTGATTTTTACCATATTTTGCTACTCGTTTCTCAACTATAAAAGTTCCAACTTTTCACAAACACAAGCACACTGACTTGTGGTTAAAAACTCTCTTTCTTACAAAAAGCTCCCTGATCTACTAGTCTTCCTTGCTCCTGGTTAAAGTTAGCCGGCTATAAGCCAAGGCTAACCATTGTGCTCTTGTCTTGCTGTCTCTCATTCTGCTTTCTTTCCTCTACACTAGTATGCCTAATTTTAAATTTAAAGCTTCATCAACAACATGATTCTCTACTTATTTCAGTTCTTATTGTTCTTAGTTTGATTTTATTTATGGATCTTCTGTGAAACTTGTAATTAGAATACACTCAGCATGCTATTGTCTCCCTTGTCATATGTGTTTTTGGGTATATCTATTAGCTGTTTTCATAATTGTGTTTTACCCCAATCCCTTGACCCTCTCTATGTGACTGCTTTATGGTTGGTTTATGGCTATGTCAGAGTAAGCAATCTCTGATCATGTCCAAACCATTCCTAGATCTTTCACTGGATTGTTTACTATTAAGTGTTCTATTTGTTCCCATCCCCTATTACCACTGCTTGTAGTGTCTCAACCTGTTGTAATGTTGTGTGTGCATCTTTGATGCTGTGTGAGAATGTTACTTACTTATCTCTTTTCAAAAAACTATTTTTTTGTCAAACAAACTCACTGGTTTATGAACTCTCTTTCAAAACTCCTTTTCTTTTCAAACTCACTTCGGGCACTTTACTTTACTCCTAGAGATCTAGGTTCCACCCCCTCAATGTAAGCATTGCTTAGGGAACCCATGAGTTCCCTCTGAACTTTGATGCACTGAGGCTGGTAATTCCACACTGCACTTTTTCAACTTTGGTAATTATATCTGGGTGCTGGTATTTGCCAGGGACCCCACGGGGGCCCTAGGGAGCTTTGTCGCACCCAGACCATATAAGGTTGTGAAACTTGAAAGGATTGAGGTTGGGAGATATGGGCCTGATTGAAGGCTCTCTATAGAAGTAGCTTCTTACTTTCCTTTCAGTAATGTAATTCATTATTCTTGACTTGTAATAATCTGTGAACGAATGCTTGGGGATGGATAGTGAATATGGGAGGGGACTATGCATATTTAATATAGTTATGGGTAGAAATCATGATCATAGGATTTACTTTACTTATGTGTGTCATAGTATCATGCTTAGGACATGCATATCATGCATTAGAAACCATGTTTAGGTTGTTTACATCAGCATCTCTACTATACTCCTATTTACTTTAGAAATCCTGTTCACAACTAATATCTATAATAAAATATGTCGTAATGATACTGCTTCTGCATTTGTATATAGAAATCATGCTTCAGGACTCATAATCAATGTGTGCATAATCAATATATATTCGGACGCCTGGCAAACCTTAGGCCTAATACTTATTAAAACTAAAATCAATTGTTTAATGTCTTGCGTGTATTAAAAACGGTCGTTAAAATTAATCAGCCTCTTCTGAAAACCTTAGAACCTTGTTGTTTGTCATTATTTTTACTCCTGCAACTGATGGATTTTCAAAACGTTTCTCCTTTCCTGAAGTTCATACAAATAATTCTGTTTTTTCCTAAACCCTTGCTCTATTTTTAAATTACTGGTTCATGAAATTGTGCACTCATTCTCCTTTTACTAAAACTCCTTTAAACTACTGGTTCTTGATTTATTTCAAAGTAAGTCACTCCTGTTTGAAATTACTCATCTTTATTTAATATCTCGATTTACCTCTGATTACTGGTTTTCTAAACGTTATTCATCCATTTTCTTACTGAAAACTTCATCATTGTTAAACCATGCTACTCCCTTTAAATTATTGGATTTCCAATCAATTCCTCTTCTCAAAACTATTCGGTCCTTTTAAGTTCCCTGCTTTATCATTCCTCTGTCAAACTTCTGAAACCTACTGTTTTCTAACTTAAAACTCCTATTTTAAATCCTGCCTTTGAGACCTTGGTTGTGTTTGAGACATGCTATTTATGTGTTTACCTGTGGAGGAATCTATGAGCCTCTTGTCTGCCCTTATGTGTTCCCATATTTGTAGTCCTAATTGTTTGATATGTCACTTAGAATTTTATCCTTTAAACCTAGGGGTTCAACCTAGTACTCACCTTGCAGGATTTATTAGTCCTAAACACCCTCCGAGACTTATAGAATGGGACGGGTAATAGCACGCAATAAGCCTTCGTGACCAGCACGCGCTTCTTTAAATAACCTCTATGGGGTGGGAAGGATAGAATACAGATGTGATGACCGGTGCGCTAATACCACGTGTAGCCCCTCTTCGAGGAGTGATTACAGGGTATTGCATTCATGTAATCCGTATTATTTTCAACCTAGGACAATTCTTTTCAAATGTTTTACTCTGATGTTTTTCCCAAAAACCCTTTAAAAGATTTTCATACTTGTTTGAAATCTCCTCTCATATGAACCTTACTTGCTATTTGTTTACTGTCCAAATTCACAAAACTTCTTGGTTGGGACCCACAGTTGTGGATCTTGAGCGGTGCCTAACACCTTCCCCTTAGTATAACTTCAAGCCCTTACCTAATATCTGGTAATGCAAACTAGTTCATGAGTTATATACTCTAGGTGCCCCAACACACCACAAAATTGTTAGGTGGCGACTCTTCCTTAAACCTATTCCTTTAAGGAGTTGTCCAGAATGTCATGAACCTGATCTCTCCGCACCTGACCCGTGCGAGGAAAAAGGGGGGCGCGACAGCATGACGACTCTGCTGGGGATATTCCCTAAGCTTTCACCGTTAAAGGTTGTCTTGTGAATTTAGACCTTTCAATTTCTTTTTAAATGTTTATGCGCTTTCCTACTCCCGTTATATGCTATTAACTATTTAATTTCACAAGTATTTATTTCGCCTGAACATAACTGACGTATCTTCATGTTTTCTTTGTAACTTCTTTCAATTATAACTGACGTACTTCCTTTCTTTACCACTTTCCTCATTGTGAAAATACATGCCTACTTGTTTAAATGTTATTAATTGCATATCATGCTCTGCATTCATATTCCACGTGTTCCAAACAAATCCTATAGCAATGCTTACAATGAGTGGTTGCGGTATTCCAATATCACTACCCCTAAATTTAGAAAGGCGTATTTTCGGTAAAACTAGTCGATCAGCGGTGTAGTCGACAGTTCTGTGCCTTCCCCCTTGAGTTGTCCGCTCAAGGGTGCTGGTCTAAAACCCCATAGAAACCTTACTCTATTGTATGTTCCATGCATCATGGTCAAACCTAGCCAGGCTAACGTGTTGTCCGCACAACAACCTTTAAGATAGCCTTGTCCAAAGTCCATTGGGTTTCCCTGGAACCCAAATGACGCCTTCACTTACTGTGCATTTATTTGGAGAATTAAATGCTCATGCTAATTATTGATGTTCAATAGTCGAGTCTGGTGGGGGTAAGGGCCTAACTTTTTTATTTTGAAGAAATGAGGCACGAGGTCCCCAGATTCGGCATGGTCAGCAATATCCAACCCAAACTACTAAACTGATGGGAGGATCTTCACTCTAGTAAAAAAACAGTCGTCAGAAAACACTTGGGCAACCTTCCCTCTCTTCTTGACATTCAGCCTAGCAACATGAGGATAGAAGCTTCTACCCTGTTCCTGGACTGTGATCGGTCGGTCTTTCATTTTGGAAACAATGAGATGACACCATTTCTAGAGGAAATATGAGGGTTAGCCTGTCTATCTTGGTAGTCTCCAGAGTTACTGATGCCTAAAAACCGTACAGGCCGAGGTTTTCTCAAGATAATGGGACTAAAGAAAATCCAGACTTGGTCTGCTTGGAACTCGTATATCCCCTTTGACTATTTATTCGAGATGTATGGTCGTAGCCAATCTTACCGCACTTGTCAGGAGGAGTTCGCCCTTACTTCTCTAGGGAACATTCACCGCCGGGTATTCATCTTTATAGTATGCTTCTTGGGTCTGATGGTGTTCCCAACAAAGAAAGAAAGAATCCACACCAGGTTGTCTATGGTTACCAAGACTCTGATGGAAGGGGTTGACGGGAAGGAATTCAGTATCGTTCCAATGATCATTGCTGACATGTACCGAGCCTTGGGAAAGTGTCAACAAGGGGAAAAACATTTTGAGGGTTGCAATATGTTAATCCAACAGTTGCTCACTGAGCATTTGCAAAAGGGCGACTATCGTCAGGACATCCATAGGAGAGTTTGGGATGATCATATTGTTTTCAGCATCCAAAGCGTATGAACTACATCGCCAACATGTTTGCTCAGCCGGAAAACCCCAATGGATGGGCCGAGTTTCTAGGGAACTTGACCGAGGATCAGATTCAGTGGATGTTGGAGTGGTTCCCAACCGACGAGTTCATCATCCAAACTTAAGACACCCCATTTCTGTTATTGATTGGTCTAAGAGGGACATATCCTTACGTCCCGATCCGAGTCATGAGACGGGCAGGAAGGAAGCAAGTGGTACCAAGGGTCGAGAAGATGAGCCATCTCAGGGCGAATTTACAAAACGACGACACCCCTCATAAATGCCAAGCTCAGAATTTGTGGCATTGCAAGATCCGGTTAGAAAATGACACTATTGAACCCGATAAGTATCATGCTGGTTACTCTCCTTATTATCTGGGATGGTTGGAAGATAACTGGGGTGGAAGTATCAAGCTAGGTTTTGCTCAAGGCCACAGGGTTATAGATGAGAAGGCCGAGGTAACGACTAGACTCAACCAGTTGTGCAAGAGGATCCGTGATTGTGAAGAAGATCATCACAAAATACACGAGGACAACAAGAAGCTAATAGAATAATTGAAAGACATGGCCATCACGTCCACCCAGAGGCTGGCACACTTGCAGCGAGGCATAGTCGACTTAGAGGAGAAGTTCATTAGGAGGATCGAGACCTGTCAGAAGACCGAAGGAGTCAAAGGAGGAATTCTAGACAGGACCTACTTGCTGCTAGGACTCCGCGAGATGGGAACACTGATCAAGGCGAGTAGAGAAGTCGAGTCTGGGGAAGGTCCTTCTGTGACCAAGTAGTTAGGATTTTCTTTACTTTGCCTTCTGATGTAATAAGGCCCCTGGCCATTAGTGACATTTTATATTTTTCGCGTTCTTAGAGTCGTGTTGGATTTGTCTATTTTATTATCAATAAAATGAGGAATTTAGAATCTTAAATTCTCCAAATCAATTTGTCGCTAGGCCTACCTCGGGCACAAAGAGGTCCCCAACTTAGGACACGCTTTATATTTCCGCCTTATGTGTTTAAATACTGAAATATTTCTTTTATGATCTGAACTAACTTCATGTTGGTTCGTGCATTCTGGCATCATCCGCCTACCGCACAAGATCAAAGGGCCCTCTTCCTACTCCTCCTTCTAGTCCTTCCAAAGTAAAAAGCAAGGGTAAAACTAAGATGTAGGAGGCAAGCGGCGTCAGAAAAGGCAACAGGGATGAACAGGTTGAGATTGCTGATAGTCGGGGTATTCAGGTTCTGCAAGAGGATATGTCTCCACTGGAGAAGAAGCTGATGAAGTTCCAAGAGGAACTTGACCAAGTCAAGAATTTGGCTCACCTATCACTTTCCCTCAATGTTCCGGGTGTCCACTTCCCAAATGCTCCAAACCCCACTTTACCAAAAAAACACCCCTAAACAACCGAATCACCCCAAAGACCAAGTACCGCCAGCACAATGCAATGCCTGTCACCATAACACTCCACCTCTCCAGGAACAGACGAAAGACCACTTCCAGGCCTACAATAATCCCATTTATGTGGAAACCGTGGCTCATTCCACACCACATACCCCTGAGTCGGACGAGAAGGATAGGCTCATCAGTAATTTGGCTGAGGAACTCAAGAAGTTGACCAATCAAGTTCAGGGCGTCGAAGGAGTTAGAGGGATTGAGGGGCTGAGCTATGAAGATCTTTGCATACAGCCTGATGTCGAACTGCCCGAGGGTTAAAAACCTCCTAAGTTTAAAATGTTCGATGGTACTGGTGATCTAAGACTCCATTTGAGAACTTACTGCGACAAATTGGTTGGCGTGGGTAAAGATGAAAGAATCCGCATAAAACTCTTCATGAGGAGTTTGAAAGGAGATGCACTATCCTGGTACATCGGCCAGGATCCAAATAAATGGACTAATTGGGTAAGCATGGCAACAGACTTCATGAATCGATTCAGGTTCAACACGGAGAATGCTCCGAACGTATTCTACATCCAGAATTTAAAGAAGAAGCCAACGAAGACCTTTCACGAGTATGCTACTCGTTGGAGGTCAGAAGCTGCCAAGGTTAGGCCAGCCTTAGAAGAGTAACGAATGAAGAAGTTCTTTGTACGAGCTCAGGATCCTCACTATTACGAACGACTGATGATTGTCGAAGGTCACAAGTCCTCTGACATCATCAAATTGGGACAGGGAATTGAAGAAGGCATCAAAAGCGGTATGGTTACCAACTTTGAAGCTTTACAGGCTACTAATAAAGCTCTACAATCTGGTAGTGTGTCCATAAACAAGGATGAGGGAGCCGTGATGGTTCCACAACAAGCCAGGTCCCTGCCGAAATACCAAGTATATCAAATACCCTCATTCACATACCAACCAGCTTTGAGTTACCAAGAACCTTCATCTCAATACCAGGCATCCTCACCCAAATATCAAGCTCCACCACCCACATATCAGCCTACCTCGCCCAGATACTCCCAACCAGCCCCCGTTTACACCACCTACAATTCCCAACCTTCTCACTACCAATAACCACCTACTCGCCAAAACTTCCCATAACTTCGCCCTAACTTCGACCGTCGTCCTCCAAAATAGTATAATGCCATAGCCGAGCCCATTGATCAACTATATGAAAGACTCAAAGAAGTCGGTTACGTCACACCCATTCCTGCTTCCACCCATGAGAACCCTTCTCAGTGGATCAACCCAAACAAATCCTATGCTTACCAATCCGGCATGAAGGGAAACACCATCGAGAAATTCCTATTCCATGAAAGAAAAGATACAAACCCTCATAGACAACAAGATCATTGTAGCCAAGGACCCTGCTCCTAATGTTCGTATCAATCCGCTGTCGGACCATAAAGGTGGTGTCCATATGATTGAAGTAGATGATGATTGGGATCTTGAGGGATTAATTGGGCTGATTGTAGAGGTTGGTCCGAAGAAGCCCACAATTACTCTCAACCCAATTGTGGTTCATATGCAGCCATCGGGGGATGTTGAGGTAGACATGTCCATTCCACTCGAGTTTGAATCGAGACCGTCCGCAAAGGAAAAAGCCCCAGTGCCGATCGAAGTTGAGTTTGTACGGCCACTCAAAGTAGCAGTCCGGCCGCCTATAACATATACTCCGGTGGTAATGAGGATGACCACACCTATTCCAGTGGCAATGTCAACAACACCACCCTTTTACTCAAACGCCATCCCATGGGACTACACAGCTGAAGCAAGGAGAAAGGGTAAAAGAAAGTCTTAGGAAGCCATTACACAGGGTATGACCAGAACTGGCAGAGTTTACACCCCTGAATATTTGGCTGAATCTAGCAAGTAGGCTGCCAACCGTCTTCCCACCATTGAGACAGGTTCAGACAATCATTGGAGAGAGATCCAAGCCAAAGAGTACTCAATCCTTGACAAGTTGAACAAGACACCAGCTCAGATATTTATCCTCTCTCTATTACAGAATTCTGAGACGCATAGAAGCACCTTGCTGAGAGTGCTGAGTAAGGCATACATACCAGACAACATCCCTAGCGGAGAGATAGCAAACATGGTGGGCCAGGTTCTGGAAATCCACAAGATTACTTTCCATGAAGACGATTTGCCGCCTGAGGGGTTAGGGCATAATAGAGCACTGTATATCACTGTGCATTGTGAGGATCACTTCATTACAAGGATCTTAATTAATGGGGGTTCCAGCCTCAACATTTGTCCGCTGATCACACTCAAGAAATTAGGCAAAAGTCTGCATGAAATAAAAGAATGAGAGATCATCATAAAGGCCTTTTATGGTTCACAAAGGTCCACTATGGGAGAAATCACCTTGTTCTTACAGATGGGACCAACATGGTTTGATGTAGACTTCCAGGTGATAGACGTGCCCGCATCCTACAACTTGTTGTTAGGGCGACCTTAGATACACGCCGCTGGGGCCATGGCATCAACCCTACATCAAGCATTTAAGTTTTAATGGAATCATCAAGAGGTAGTCATTCATGGCGACGGTAGCAACAATATCTATGGTCGCCAGACTTTTTTGGTTACTGGGGGGAGAAGGAAGCTGGGTGGAGAAATCTACCACAACATCGAACGAGTCAACAACATTCATAAGAATAAATGGTGGGACAGTAAGATCTAGAGCATTTTGAATAGGAAAGGATACGATCCAGGAAAAGGGCTCGATAAAAATCTCAAGGGAATAATGAAGCCAATAACACTCAAGAAGCAAGGTACCTCTTTCGGGCTATGGTATGAGTACACTTGGAAGGAATTCAAGGACTCGTCACCACCTTGGCGCAATCCCTACTACTCATTGGAGCAACCAATACCTCACTTAGGACAAACTTTCCAACAAGTTGATATCATCTACGGTACAGACGTAGAGGAAGCATTAGCGGCAATGAGGGATTTATTTTTGGACGATGAGGACATGAACTGTTGTGTCATTCTTGAAAGGGAGGGGGGGGGAGGAAGGCCCTTCCATACAGGTCGTGAGTAGAGGATCATATCTCAAGAATTGGTCTGTCAGAACGACCAAAGCCCGTCAAGACTCAGGGTAGCAAGGCTAACAAAACAAGGATTTATTTACAACTTATTTATTTAAAAGAAAAATTTTCTTCCTTTTTGTCATTTTTAATTTCTACAAGAAAGAGCTTCTATGTACAAATGATTATTCAATTTATCAAAGCATTTGCAGTTTCTCTGTAAATCGTATATTTACTTGCTACTGTTTTCCTCCCCATTACTTTATTTACACAGTATCACTATTACTTATCTTGATGAACCGACGATTGTGACATGCAATGAGACAACGCAATAAACGGATTCCGATTCAGATGAGGATGATATACCTGAGGCTATTGTGAAAGAGGTCGAGAACTTTGAGAATAGACCTAAGTCTAACTTGGATGAGACTGAGGTTGTCAACCTGGGAAACGCAGAGAACGTCAAAGAAACACGCATGAGCGTTCATCTGTCGCCATTAGAAAAGGAGGAATATACAGAGTTTTTAAGAGAATATAAGGACATATTCGACTGGTTGTATGATGAAATGACTGGCCTCAGTACATCTATTGTGGCCCATAAGTTGCCAACCGATCTGACATGCCCATCGGTGAAGAAAAAGCTTAGGAAGTTCAAACCAGGCATGAGCTTGAAAATCAAAGAAGAGGTCACCAAGCAGATCAACGCCAGGGTTCTTCGGGTGGTTGAATACCCGACATGGTTAGGCAACATCGTGCCTGTGCCAAAGAAAGATGGGAAGGTTAGAGTCTGTGTCGACTACCGGGATCTCAACCGGGCCAGTCTGAAAGACGACTTCCCTTTTCCAAATATACACATCTTAATTTACAACTGCGCCAAGCATGAGCTGCAGTCCTTGTTAGATTGTTTCGCTGGCTACCATCAGATTTTGATGGACGAGGAAAATGCTGACAAAACGGCATTCCGTACGCCATGGGGATTGTATTGTTACAAGATGATGACAGTCGGTCTGAAAAATGCAGGGGCCACCTACATGAGGGCCATGACTACTATATTCCACGATATGATTCAGAAGGAGATCGAGGTATATGTGGACGACGTCATCTTCAAATCAAGGAAAGCCACAGACCATATGGAAGATCTTAGGAAGTTCTTCAACAGGTTAAGGAAGTACAATTTGAAACTTAACCCTGCGAAGTGTGCATTCGGGGTTCCTGCTGGCAAGTTACTAGGGTTCATCGTCAGTCGCCGAGGAATAAAACTGGATCCATCAAAGGTTAAATCCATTCAAAAATTGCCACCACCGAAGAACAAGAAGGATGTTATGAGTTTCCTAGGGAGGCTCAATTACATCAGCCGGTTCATAGCCCAGTTTACCGTCATTCCTGGACCACATTTCAAGATGCTGAACAAGGATGCTACAACCAAATAGACCGATGATTGTCAAAATGCCTTCAATAGAATCAAGGAGTACCTTTCAACACCACCAGTCCTGGTACCGCCCGAGCCAGGTAGACCTTTGTTACTCTACCTTGCTATGTTAGATGGAGCTTTTGATTGCGTTATTGGGCAACATGACGAAACAGGAGGGAAAGAGCAGTCCATTTACTATCTTAGCAAGAAATTCACTCCATATGAAGCCCGATACTCTTTATTCGAATGCACTTGCTGTGCTTTGACTTGGGTGGCACAAAATTTGAGGCACTATTCTGTGCATATACAACGTACTTCATATCAACGATGGATCCGTTGAAATACATCTTTCAGAAGCCTATGCCCACTGGCAAACTGGCCAAATGGCAAATCCTGTTAAGTGAGTTCGACATTATTTACGTGACTCAGAAGGAGGTCAAAGGACAAGCATTAGCAGATCATCTCACTGAAAATCCTGTGGACGGGAAATACGAACCATTAAAAACGTATTTTCCCGATGAAGAAGTGTCATTCGTAGGAGAGGACATTGCAGAATCCTACGATGGTTGGAGGATGTTCTTTGATGGGGCGTGAAAGTTCAAAGGCGTAGGTATTGGGGCAGTCCTAATATCAGAAACTGGTCAGCACTATCCAGTATCCGCCAAACTCAGGTTCCCCTACACCAACAACATGGCTGAATATGAGGCCTTCATCTTGGGGCTCAACTTGGCCATCGACATCAATGTTCAGGAGTTATTAGTGATTGGTGATTCAGACCTATTGATACACCAAGTACAAGGAGAATGGGCGACTAAGAATTCCATGATACTTCCATATCTACATCATGTATAGGAGTTGAGAAAGAGGTTCACAAAGATAGAATTCCGACATGTCCCCACAATCCAGAATGACTTCGCTGATGCATTGGTTACCTTATCATCTATGATCCAGCATCTAGACAGGAATTTCATCGATCCCATCCCAGCGAGGATCCACAATTAGCCGGCCTATTGCGCCCATGTTGAAGAAGAAGCATACGAAAATCCTTGGTTTCATGATATCAAGGAATACTTGGCAAAGGGAGAATATCCAGAACGTGCAAACGCTACTTAGAAACGCACATTTCGAAGGTTTTCAAACAATTTCTTTCACATCGAGGGATCCTGTATAGGAGGACTTCTGATTTGGGTTTTCTAAGGTGTGTCGAAGCAAAAGAAGCAACAAAACTATTGGAGGAGATACATGCTGGTACATGTGGTCCTTATATGAACGGGTTCGTTCTAGCAAAGAAGATGCTTCGGGTCGGTTATTTCTGGATGACCATGGAAACAGACTGCATCCAGTATGTCCGAAAGTGCCATCGTTTTCAGATACATATGGATATGATAAAGGTACCTATGAGTGAGGTTAATGCAACAAGTTTACCATGGCTGTTCGCCGCCTCGGGCATGGATGTTATCGAACCAATCGAGCCTGCCGCCTCCAACGAACACAGGTTTATTCTAGTTTCCATCGATTACTTTACTAAATGGGCCAAAGCCGCCTCTTACAAAGCAGTTACTAAGAATGTCGTGGCCGAATTTGTCTGCGACCGCGTAGTTTGTCGATTTGGAGTTCTAGAGTCAATCACTACCGAAAATGGTTCCAACCTCAACAGTGACCTGATGAGAGCCATGTTTGAAACCTTCAAGGTCAAACACAAGAATTCCACAGCATACAGACCTCATATGAACGGAGCCATTGAGGCTGCCAACAAGAATATCAAGAAGATATTGAGAAAGATGATAGAGAAGCATAAGCAATGGAATGAGAAGCTGTCATTCGCCTTACTGGGATACCGCACCACAGTCCGCACATCAACAAGGGAAACCCCTTACATGTTGGTTTATGGTACAAAAGTCGTTATTCCTGTCGAGGTCGAAATTCCATCCCTGAGAATCATACAAGAAGTCGAACTCAGCGATGCAGAGTGCGTATGAAGCTGTTATGAGCAATTGACTCTCATAGACGGAAAAAGAATGACCGCAGTTTGTCATGGTCAACTGTATCAGAACAGAATGACCAGAGCCTTCAACAAGAAAGTCAAGCCTAGACGATTCACACTGGGGCAGTTGGTGTTAAAGAAGATATTTCCTCACCAAGACGAAGCAAAAGGGAAATTCTCTCCCAATTGGCAACGCCCGTACATGGTTCATCGAGTGCTGAGCCAAAATGGATGGAGAAATCTGGCCAAAGCTAATAAACTCAGGTGCTACTATGTGTAACTTTCATGCTTTTATCAAATATTGTAAATTGAACTACGCTTGACATAATTCCTCTTTATGAGGGGATACGTAGACAGACCTATGGGTTCGATCATATTTTAATAAAATTTCATTTCCCCTACGAATCATAAATGGGGCAGAATTTTGAGGAGGGACCTCAAATTCCGAAGCAAATGCAGCCAAGCACCGCACAAGCAACATCCAGAAGAATTCACCCATCAAACTGGGGCAGAATTTTGAGGAGAACTCTCAAAATTACATAACAAGAGAGGTTTCAATGCCTTGAACCGCGTCGTGGACGTCGGTTCATCCAAATATTATTACTCTAAATTATATGTTATGTTTTTATAAAACCATGCATATTTGCTTTCTAAAAAAATAGCTTGTTTGGCAACTCTACCCCTGTGATATGAACAACAAAGTTCTCGTTATCAAGCAGATAGGACGAGCTGAGCCAGTGGGAATGCGAACTAACCTTCCCCTTTACAGAATTTACAATTTCTTTTTGGATGCAGGCACAAAGACGGCAAAGGCCCAGAACACATTACTATCTTTGCAAGATGCATATTTCTTAAGGACACTCTCTCAAACTCGTCGCACATGCCGACGCCTACTATCATCACAAACAACGCTTACTCACCACAATCGTATCACCGCAGTTTATCCTCAGATAAGAACTCTTACTGTCGTTTATTTTCCCACACTGCATAAGACTACCATTCTGCCTTCTGAGGTTCTACGCTACCTCCCCTGCATTTTATTCCCTGCATTGCATAAGGCTGCCATCCTGCCTTCCGAGGTTCTATGCTACCTCCCCTGCATTTTATTTGCTGCATTGCATAAGGCTGCCATTCTGCCTTCCGAGGTTCTATGCTACCTCCCCTGCATTTTATTTCATTAACTGCATAAGGCTACCATTCTGCCTTCCGAGGTTCTCCGCTACCTCCCCTACATTTTATTTCCTGCATTGCATAAGGCTACCATTCTGCCTTCCGAGGTTCTCCGCTACCTCCCCTACATTTTATTTCCTGCATTGCATAAGGCTACCATTCTGCCTTCCGAGGTTCTACGCTACCTCCCATGCATTTTACTTCATTGCATAAAGCTTCTATCTACCTCTTCAAAGCAACTACCTTCCATGACATTACTTATTTATGCTTCTCTCGGGCTAAGCTTTACCCCTCTTTTCTTTCGCAAATCGCAAGACTAAACTGTGTCTTGTTAGAATGATACCACTGCATTCTTCATGGGCTGAAATATCGGCAACTTGTCCAAAGGCGTCATCGTTCGGAGGCACCATCTTCATGGCCCGAGAACATCATTTCATGGCCTGAGGATCTCATTTATTCAACTTGCATATCATTATTCAAAGGAACCATGGTTTGGAGGCACCATCCTCATGGCCCGAGAACGTCATTTCATCGCCTGAGAATCCCGCACCAAGTGATTCATGGCCCAGGACATCATGGTCTAAGGACAATCATCCTCAATTGTCCCAAGACAGCATTAATAGTCCAACGGGAACTTGCATCATGTTTATATTATGCACGATATACGCTTGTTATTTATTTGCAGGTAATCCAGCCGGTATATCTTGCCGATGATTCCGGAACTACATACGGCTTGATTCCTGTAAAACTAGGGATATGTAGGCAACTCAGAAGCTAGGGTGCGGCCTAATTCTCTCACAGAGTTTCATTCGGTCAAAATTGGCCATACTATCTTTACCCGGCAACTCTTTCATCCTTCCCGGGTAAAGAAGGGCAGTTGTTGATACCCAATTTTTCCTCAAATTATTTTCAAATTTACATATACGGTTTCAAAATCACTCTTTGTAATAAGGAACATTTTTTGCTATTTTTCTATATTTTTATTAAATTATCTTCATGTTTATTTAATATTTCATATTTAAATAATTATCCATAAATTATGTTATAAATAATTTCAAAATTTTTCCTAGCTCATTATGCTATTTTTTATCATTTTTTGTCCATTATGATTAAACTATTTCACAAATTAGCCAATTGGGTCTCATTTAGTTTTAATTACAGTAATTTTACAATTATAGCCCAAGTGAATACTTTGTGTTGTTTTAATTTGAAATTTATGCATTCTTTACATTTTATATTATTTAATTACTGTAATTTCAACTATTTAAACTTAATTTCATTTTATATAATTGTTAGCTATTTTTTACTAATTATTTATATATTTGTATGGGTATTTAACAATTAGCCACCTTTTATTTAAAACATAGCTAAAATTATACCCAACCCATCTGATTCCCTTAACCCAACTGAATACCCAAGCCACACTTTAATTAACCCGGCCCAACCCCTTATTTAATCTAAGCCATTGATCAAATGAGATAAACGACCCAGATCCGTTCCTTCCTAAATTAACCTAAATGACCCCCCCAGACCCCTCATTTCATTTGAGACCTCTCATCTCTCTATCCGGTCTCTCTCTCTCTCTCCCTTCTCTCTAGAACCTTCCCCTGGTTCACTTTCATCTCCGATGGAACTCCATCGCCTTCCTTTGGCCATCTCCAACCACCATTCTTTCGACTACGAGCCTCTATGATGTCTCCTCCATCTAGCTCACTTCATCTCTAAAAGCCCTCGAGGTTCTGGGCCCTAAGGACTTGCACATGGGGCTCCTGCTTTGGTTGTTCCCGGCCTCTCTGGTGCGGTTTTGACACGGCCACGTCATATCCATTACGATCCTTGAGTTTCACGGCAGGTTTTTCCGGTTATCTCTGATTCTCTTATGAAACCCTAATTTTTGCCTAAATCTCTTAAATCTATGGTGTTTTTAAACGATTCAAGCATGTCTCTTTATGTTTTACATTGTTCTTGACTCAATCTTTAAGAATCTTCAATTTTCAAACGTTTTTAATACATTTCAAAACTAGGGTTTAACAGAACCCTTTTATGCCTTTTTAAAGCTAAGTTTTTGTTTGTGTTTAAGTTGATTCTTTGCATATCATAACTGATTCTATGACTTTTACTAGCTTTTATCTCGTTTATGTTAAAACCCCTAATTTTCCTACACTTTTATATGTAGTTTTGTGTATTAGCATGATTGTTCGTCTCTCTTTGCTTGAGTTTATGTGATTACATTGCTTTGAATGTGTTCTACTGAGTTTTCTTAGCCCAAATTATGCTTATGACTATCTGGGTTGTTCAGATTTGCATCTTTCTACTAGCACTTGTTTGACACGCTGGTTCACTACGTCTAGACATTCCTGCCTATTTATATGATTGTGACTCCGTCTTTGATTGATTCTGGATTCCCTACTTAGGGGTTTTATTGACAGACTTTCCTCTAAATCCTCAATTTCTATTCAAAATTAATTGACTCGCTTGTTTAAATTGATTGATTCCTTTACCTTGTTCGTTGAGGTACTCTATTTACTGAATCCTTTCCTTAAGTAAAGCTTTCTGAATTTAGTCCTAATTTACTACTTTATACTTAATAAAATTTGACTCCTTTCTTATTAGTCATGTACTGATTTTATATGTTACTAGGTTTTACCGTGTGAATTTTGAAACCCCTTAACTTAAGGGAACAAATGTCTTGATTTCCTGGTTAATTGATTCCGAGTTCCTTGATTACCATGCTATTGTGATTCTTTCCTTATTTAGTCTCATACTGACTTCTCTTTTACCTTATGTAGCAATATGTCTTTACCATTTTCTGAGTTTGAATCCCATAACTTAAGGGAACCATGTCTTAATTTCTCACACTGATTGATTTTGAATTCTTTTATTATCATGCCTTCTGATTCTTACCATATTTTGCTACTCGTTTTTCAACTATAAAAGTTCCAACTTTTCACAAACACAAACACACTGACTTGTGGTTAAAAACTCTCTTTCTTATAAAAAGTTCTCTACTCTACTACTCTTCCTTGCTCTTGGTTACTGTTAGCCGGCTATAAGCCAAGGCTAACCATTGTGCTCTTGTCTTGCTCTCTCTGATTCTGCTTGCTTTCCTCTTCACTGGTATGCATTATTTTAAATTTAAAGCTTCATCAACAACATGATTCTCTACTTGTTTCAGTTCTTATTGTTCTTAGTCTGCTTTTATTTATGGTTCTTCTGTGAAACCTGTGATTAGAATACACTCATCATGTTATTGTCTCCCTTGTCATGTGTGTTTTTGGGCATATCTATTAGCTGTTTTCATAATTATGTTGTACCCCAATCCCTTTACCCTCTCTATATGACTCCTTTATGGTTGGTTTATGCCTTTGTGAGAGTAAGCAATCCCTGATCATGTCCAAACCATTCCTAGATCTTTCACTAGATTGTTTACCATTAAATGTTCTACCTGTTCCTATCCCGTATTACCACTGCTTATAATGTCTGAACCCGTTGTAATGTTGTGTGTGCATTTTTGATGCTATGTGAGATTGTTACTTACTCATCTCTTTTCAAAAAACTAGTTTTTTGTCAAACAAACACTCTGGTTTATGAACTCTCTTTTAAAACTCCTTTTCTTTTCAAACTCACTTCGGGCACTTCACTTTACTCCTAGAGATCTAAGTTCCACCCCCTCAGTGTAAGCATTGCTTAGGGAACCCATGAGTTCCCTATGAACTTTGATGCATTGAGGCTGGTAATTCCACACACTGCACTTGTTCTACTTTGGTAATTATATCTGGGTGCTGGTATTGGCCAGCGACCCCATGAGGGCCCTAGGGAGCTTTGCCACACCCAAACCATGTAAGGCTGTGAAACTTGAAAGGATTGAGGTTGGGAGATATGGGCCAGATTGAAGGCTCTCTATAGAAGTAGATTCTTACTTTCCTTTCAGTAATGTAATTCATTATTCTTCACTTGTAATAATTTGTAAAAGAATGCTTGGAGATGGATAATATGGGAGGGGACTACGCATGTTTAATATAGTTATGGGTAGAAATCATGATCATAGGATTTACTTTACCTATGTGTGAAATAGTATCATGCTTAGGACATGCATACCATGCATTAGAAACCATGTTTAGGTTGTTTACATCAGCATCTCTACTATACTCCTATTTACTTTAGAAATCTTGTTCACAACTAATATCTATAATAAAATATGTCGTAATGATACTGCTTCTGCATTTGTATCTAGAAATCATGCTTCAGGACTCATAATCAATGTGTGCATAATCAATATATATACGGACGCCTAGGCAAACCTTAGGCCTAATACTTATTAAAACTAAAATCAATTGTTTAATGTCTTGCGTGTATTAAAAACGGTCGTTAAAATTAATTAGCCTCTTCTGAAAACCTTAGCACCTTGCTGTTTGTCATTATTTTTACTCCTGCAACTGATGGATTTTCAAAACGATTATCCTTTCCTGAAGTTCATGCAAATAATTCTGTTTTTCCCTAAACCCTTGCTCTATTTTTAAATTACTGGTTCTTGAAATTGTGCACTCATTCTCCTTTTACTAAAACTCCTTTAAACTACTGGTTTTTGCTTTATTTCAAAGTAAGTCACTCATGTTTGAAATTACTCTTCTTTATTTAAAATCTCGCTTTACTTCTGATTACTGGTTTTCTAAAAGTTATTCATCCATTTTCCTAATGAAAACTTCATCACTGTTAAACCCTGCTACTGTCTTTAAATTACTGGATTTCCAATCAATTCCTCTTCTCAAAACTATTTGTCCTTTTAAATTCCCTGCTTTATCAATCCTTTGTCATACTTCTGAAACCTATTGTTTTCTAACTTAAAACTCCTATTTTAAATCATGCCTTTGAGACCTTGGTTGTGTTTGAGACGTGCTATTTATGTGCTTACCTGTGGAGGAATATGTGAGCCTCTTATCTGGCCTTATGTGTTCCCATATTTGTAGTCCTAATGATTTTATATGTCGATTAGAATTTTATCCTTTAAACGTAGGGGTTCAACCTAGTACTCACTTTGTAGGATTTATTAGTCCTAAACACCCCCTTGGACTTATACAATGGGATGGGTAATAGCACGCAATAAGCCTTCGTGACCAACACGCGCTTCTTTAAATAACCTCTACGGGGTGGGAAGGGTAGAATGCGTATATGATGACCGGTGCGCTAATACCACGTGTAGCCCCTCTTCGAGGAGTGATTACCGGGTATTGCATTAATGTGATCCATATTATTTTAAACCTAGGACAATTCTTTTCAAATGTTTTAGTCTGATGTTTTTCCCGAAAACCCTTTAAATGATTTTCATACTTGTTTGAAATCCCCTCTTTTATGAACCTTACTTGCTATTTGTTTACTGTCCAAATTCACAAAACTTCTTGGCTGGGACCCACATTTGTGGATCTTCAGGGGCGCCTAACACCTTCCCCTTAGGATAACTTCAAGCCCTTACCCAATCTCTGGTAATGCAAACTAGTTCATGAGTTATCTACTCTAGGTGCCCTAACGCACCACAAAATTGTTTGGTGGCGACTCTTTCTTAAACCTCTTCCTTTAAGGAGTTGTCCAGAATGTCATGAACCCGATCTTTCCGCACCTGACCCGTGCGAGGAAAAAGGGGGGGGGGGGTGACAATCTACAATTTAGAAATCATGCATATAGGGTTAATTGGTTAATATGTTGTCGTTCTCTTAATAAACATGCCTATAGGATCTAAAATCAATCTTAATTATCGATTATAGAAATCATGACTATAGGATCTAAAATCGCTCCTAATTATTGATTATCCTGCTCGCTTCCTTTAAGTGCTAATGTTGAAGTTTCAACATTATGTCATCGCCTTTATTAGAAACCATGCCTATAGTATCCAACCAATAAATTCTGAATATTCTCCTACAGTTATCATTGTCAATTACTGCACAAATCACCTAGATATCATGCCTATAGGTTTAACCGCTTATAACCCATAATCAGTAGGCAATTACGTAGTTACTTAGAAGTCGTATTTAAAAATGACTTTTGCATATGAAATTGTCTGCCCATTAAAGATCCAGAATCAGATAGAGATCATGTCTATAGGATTCAATAACTTTTGTTTGTCTAAAATATGCAGCTGTCAAATGCCTAATTAGTTTGCGTGCATTTGTTGCCTAAGTGTGGAGGCTAACTTGAGCCCTTATTTGTTTATACATGAAAGTCCATCTTGTTTTCTGTGTCGCCTAGTTTTTCTCTTTTTTAAGCAACCTAAGTTGAGTCTAGAACCATACAAGATAGAGGTCCAAACGCCTCCTGGACTACAGGTATGGGACGGGTAGTGCACGCATAAGGTACGATTTAGAAGCAATTAGTACGCTATAGGTAAACAACGCAAAGATAGTAATCATGTAGCAGGAGATGATAGTCTGTACCTGCTGAATAATATGTGTAACACCCGACCTCTAGGGAGTTACGAAGTATGATTTATGTTGCACGGGGTGATCCTTTAGGCTAAAAAACTTAGGACCCCCCCCCCTTCTCCTTAAAATTAATTATTTTATTTATTTGCCCAATTTTTGTCTTTTCTCTTTATTTAGACTAATTCATATAATTCGAGTTATGCCGGGACCCACAGTTGTGAACCTCGAGGAGTATCTAACACCTTATCCTCGAGGTAATTTGAGCCCTTACCCGATCTTTTGGAGACGCAGACTGGTTAAAGCAGAGTTATTTGCAAATAAGTGCCCAAACACACCTCAAACCCGTTAGCTGGCGACTCTTATTTTAAAACCCTTACTTAAAAAGAGTTGTAAAGTGTCAAAACCCGATTTTGCGAGAAAAAAGGGCCTCGAGAAAAATAGAAAATAGTGCTAGATTTCAAGTAGAATAGCATTTGGTATTATGCGTGGAAAGAAATATCTTAACCTTATGCAATTAGGGAGGCAATGCTTAGCCTCATGCGAAATGGAAGACAATGCTTAGTCTCATGCAAGGAGGAGGAAGGGCTTAGCCTCATGCAATTGAGAAGGCAGGGCTTAGCCTCATGCAGGAAAAGGGAGGAAGGGCATAGCCTCGTGCAAAGAGGGGAGACAATGCTTAGTCTCATGTAGGGAGGAGGAAGGGCTTAGCCTCATGCAAAATATGAGACAATGCTCAGTCTCATGCAGGGAAGAGGTCGGGCTTAGCCTCATGCAAAATGGGAGACAATGCTTAGTCTCATGCAGGGAAGAGGCGGGGCTTACCTCAGCAAGATAGGAGACAATGCTTAGTCTCAGGCAGTGAGGAGGCAGGGCTTAGCCTCATGCAAAATTGGAGATGATGCTTAGTCTTATGCAGGGAGGAGGCAAAGCTTCGCCTCATGAAAAATGGGATGCAATGCTTAGTCTCATGCAAGTAAGAGGTATGCTCATGCAAGGAAGAGGCAGTGCTTAGCCTCATACAAGATAAGAGACAATGCTTAGTCTCATGCAGGGAGGAGGTGGGGCTTAGCCTCATGCAAAATGGGAGTCAATGTTTAGTCTCATGCAATTAAGGAGGCAGGGCTTAGCCTCATGCAATGTAGGAGGCAGGGTTTAGCCTCATGCAATTAAGGAGGTAGGGATTAGCCTCATGCAGGAAAAGGAAGTGACTGATAGCAGAGTATTCCTTAGCTGGAGATCTGTTTGATTTGGAAGCTTTGTCGTTATGAAGATAGTGATTCTGTTGTGTGCGCGTATTTGTGAATATTCCTCGTTCCTGCATCCAAAGAAAAATCGTGAGTTTTTGCGGGGAAGGTTTGTTCGTGCCTTCGCCTGCTTGCTTTGGTTTTCCTTGCTCTGTATTCAAATCCTGCTCAAGTTACTGTGTGTAGCATTTGGCTGTTTCGTAAAATAATGTTTTCGAAAAATATGGGTGCATTTGATAAATGTAGTTATTTAAAACATAGTAGTATACAATATCAAATTAATTAGATGAACCAATGACTGTGACACTTTTAGAGAAACTGCCATTTCCTTGCATTAGAATTTCGAGAGTCCTCCTCAAAATTCTTCCCCAGTTTAATAGGCGATTCTTTGACCGTTCTACATATGACGAAGTTGGCTGGACTTGCTTCGGAATTTTGAGGGTCCTCCTCAAAATTCTGCCCTAGTTTCTGATCATGGGGAAAAATAAAATTTTTATTGAATTTTGACAATACCAACAGTGCTGCCTATGTACCCCCCCTTAAACGAGAATTAGGTCAAGCATAGTTCAGTTACATCAGATGAAGAAATGCAAACATTCTAACATAGTATCATTTGACTGCGTCTAAGTTGATAGGCTTTGGCCAAATTTCTCCGTCCAATTTTGCAAGTATGAGTGCTCCTCCTATTAGTACTCTGTGAACCATGTAGGGCCCTAGACAATTGGGTAAAAATTTCCCTTTGGCTTCCTCCTGATGCGGGAAGATCCACTTCAACACCAGTTGCCCCGGTGTGAACTGTCTAGGTCTTACTTTTTTGGTGAAAGCTCTAGACATTCTGTTCTAATAAAGTTGACTATGCCATATTGCAACCATTCTTTTCCCATCATCAATGATATCTAATTGCTCATAGAAACTTCTTATGCATTCTGCATCACTGAGTTCAACTTCTTGTATGATTCTTAAAAAAGGAATTTCGAGCTCGGCACGAATGACAGCTTCAGTACTGTTGACCAGAAAGTAGGGGGTTGCCCTGGTTGATATGTGGACTGTGGTACGATATCCCAATAAGGAAAATGGTAAATTCCCGTGCCATTGCTTGTTGTTATCTACCATCTTTCTCAATATTATCTTGATATTCTTGTTTTCGACCTCCGTGGCTCCATTCATTTGAGGCATATATGTTGTGGAATTCCTATGTTTGATTTTGAATATTTCACACATAGCTTTAATTAATTCACTGTTGAGTTTGGCAGCGTTATCGGTGATGATGGACTCTGGTACCCCCAATCGGCAAACAATACGATCCTGACAAAATCTATGACGAATTTCTTTGTTACAGACTTGTAAGATGCACCCTCAACCCATTTCGTGAAGTAGTCTATGGCCACTAAAATATACTTGTGCACGTTTGAAGTGGCGAGCTCGATCGTACTGATGACATCCATTCCCCAAGTGACAAAAGGCCAAGGTGCACTTGTTGCATTGAGTGCCTTCAGTGTCACCTGTATAAAATCTTCATGTATTTTGCATTGATGACACTTTTGGACATCCCTGATTCAGTCCGTTTCCATAGTCATCCAAAAATATCCTGCTCTCTGTATATTTTTGGCTAAAATGAAACTGTTCATCTGTGGTCCGCAAGTTCCCGCATGTATCTCTTTAAGCAGTTTGGAAGCTTCCTTGACGTCAACACACCATAACAATCTTAGGTCTAGAGTCCTTCTACAACTCTTGCACGTGATATAGACACGGTAATACTTTGGTATTCTTTGTAGCCCAGTCTCCTAAAACCTGATGTACTAGAAGGTCTGGAACACCAATTACCAGCAATTCCTGGAAATTCATGTGAATGGCCAAGTTGAGCCCCAAAATTCTAGCCTCATATTATTCCATAATGTTGGTACGTGGGAATCATAGTTTTGCGGATAACGGGTAATATTGACCTGTCTCTGACACAAAAACGGCTCTGATACCCACTCCTTTAAAATTTGCAGCTCCATCGAAAAACATTCTCCAATCGCCGTAGGTTTTGACGATATCTTCTCCTACAAATGACACTTCTTCATCGGGAAAATACGTTTTTAGTGGTTCGTATTCCCCTCCCACAGGAGTTTCTACAAGATAATCAGCTAATGTTTGTCCCTTAACCCCTTTTGAGTCACATACACGATGTCAAATTCACTCAATAGTATCTGCCATTTTGCCAGCTTCCCTATAGGCATGGGTTTCTAAAAAATGTACTTCTATGGATCCATTATTAATATGAGATATGTGTTATAGGCAAGGAGGTAGTGCCTAAATTTCTGAGCTATCCATGTCTGAGCACAGCAGGTGCGTTCCAACAACGAATATTGTGCTTCATAGGGTGTGAAATTCTTACTCAAATAGTACATGTCCTGCTCTTTCCTGCCCGTCCCATCGTGTTGTCCCAAGACACAACTGAAAGCTCCATCTAATACGGACAGATATAGTAGCAGAGGTCTGCCACGCGGAACCAGGACTGGTGGTGTGGACAAATATTCCTTGATTTTGTCTAAGATTTCTGGCACTCTTCAGTCCACTTGTTGCAGCATCCTTCTTTAACATGTTGAAAATTGGTTCACATATCACAATTGATTGTGCTATAAAGCAACTGATGTAATTGAGACGCCCCAAGAAACTCATCACGTCTTTCTTGTTCTTTGGAGGTGGCAAATCCTGGATAGCATTGACATTTGACGGACCCAGCTCAATTCCTCGGCGGCTGATGATGAATCCTAACAATTTTCTGGCAGGGACCCTGAAGGCGCATTTTGTGGGATTCAGCTTCAGATTATACCTTCGAAGTCGATCAAAGAACTTTCTCAAGTATGCTATGTGATCTGTACCATTCTTGGATTTGATGATGACGTTGTCATCATATGCCTCTATCTCCGTGTGTATCATGTCGTGGAAAATGGTTGTCATGACTCTCATATAAGTGGCCCCAATATTATTCAGACTAAATGGCATCATTTTATAGCAGTACACTCCATGGTATAATAAAATCTTTCTTTTTGGCATCTTCTTCATCGATCCAGATCTGATGATATCCCGCGAAGCAATCCACGAAAAAATGGAGTTCATGCTTTGCACAGTTGTCCACCAGTATGTGTATGTTGGGTAACGAGAAATCATATTTGGGACTTTCTCTGTTTAAGTCCCGATAGTCGAGACATACTCTGACTTTCCCATATTTCTTCAGAACTGGCACGATGTTAGCCAACTAGGTTGGATATTCAACCACTCTCAGAATCTTAGTTTTGATCTACTTGGTGACCTCTTCTTCGATTTTCAAACACATATCTGGCTTGAACTTTCTGAAGTTTTTCTTTACAGACGGACACATTGGGTTGGTAGGTAGTTTATGAGCCACTATAGATGCGCACAAACCATTCATATCAGCATAAGACCATGCGAACATATCTTCATACTGTTTCAGGAAACGAGTGTACTCTTCTTTCTCTGATTGTGACAAGTGAATGCTTATGCGAGTTTCTTTGACTGTTTTGGAGTCTCCCAGATTAACTACCTCAGTTTCATCCAAATTGGATTTAGGCTTGTTCTCAAATTTTTTCACTTCTCTAACAATTTCCTCAAGTATTATATCTTCTTTCTTCTATTTCCTCTGAGTCACTATCCTTATGTTGCGTTGTCTCATTACATGTCACAATTTACTGGTTCATCAGGATAAGTAAAATAATGTTGTAAAGAGAAAAATGCAAAGGATAATAATAAATAATAATAAAATAGTTAACCAATGATATGTATCAAAATATCAAACAAAAGCGATTTTAATGATCCTAACAATTGTTTTAAAGCAAAATAACAAAATACTGAAAATGTCTTAAAATGCCCATGAAAATTGTTTTAAAAAATAAATGAT
Organism: Nicotiana knightiana; assembly: GCA_005239525.1. Lineage (NCBI taxonomy): Eukaryota > Viridiplantae > Streptophyta > Magnoliopsida > Solanales > Solanaceae > Nicotiana > Nicotiana knightiana. Next base: position 91,159 of record ML429807.1, read on the forward strand.
GCAAACGGCCAGGCTACCCCGGAACTCGAAGGGCCCGTGATGGTGTGGCGGTCCATTTCCTGAAAAGATCTCATTTCTCCATGGTCTGAATGACGAGGCCTTCCTCCTCCTTCTCCTCAACTACCATAGTGCAATCTGCATCTTCATCTTCCAAGAACAGATTCCTTAACCCAACTAGAATTTCATCTTCTTTAGATCCCCATATCATATCGGCCTGATGGAAGGATTGGCTCAAAGGAGGTATCGGTTTCTCAAGAGGGTAATAAGGACCACACCATGGTGAAGACCAATTCTGATACTCGTGCCAGGTGTACTTATATCCATGTTCGAAGGTAGTGCCATGACGCTTTAGCTGTATTGGTTTGGAGATACCTTGGAGATTCTTTCCGAGCCCCTTACCAGGTTCGTACCTCGCCCATGACAATATGCTCTCTATTTGGGTACTCTACCATTTATCCTTCTCGATCGCGTTAACATGATCAATGTGATGGTAAGTTTCTCCATTCAACTTCCTTTTATTCTCCACAACCGGAACAATCTGATTGGTGTAAATATAATTACTTCCGTTTCCATGGATAATCACTTCTTGATGGTTCCATTCGAACTCCACAACCTGATGTAGAGTAGAGGCTACAACTATATACAACGTCGTCCCAACATCAAATTGTATGAGGTGGATATGTCTAGCACTTGGAATTCAACATCAAACCATGTTGGACCCATTTTCAAACAGAGGTTGGTTTCCCCAATCGTGGCCCTTTGAGACCCATAAAATGTTTTCACGTTCATAGTTCCTGCTCGTATTTCATGCAAACGTTTACCCAAACTGTTCAAGGTGGTCAATGGGCAGATGTTGAGACTCGATCCTTCATCTCTCAAGACCCTGACAATAAATTTATCTTCACACTGCACCGTGATGTGTAGTGCCCTGTTGTGGCTTAATCCTTCCAGCGGAAATTCATCTTCGTGGAAAGTAATATTATGGCTTTCAGAGACTTTTCCTACCATATTAGCCATTTCTCTGCTGGTAATGTTGTTGGGTGCATAAGACTTGTTCAGTACTTTTATCAACGAATTCCTATGTGCTTCAGAATTCTGCAGTAGTGATAGAATGGATATTTGATATGGGGTTTCATTTAGATGATCAACCACAGAATACTCTCTTGCTTGCACCTTTTTCCAAAGATCATCCGGGCCAGTTTCAATGATAGGATGTTAGGAAGAAGCTTCTTTACTTGTTCCTCCCAAATGCTCGGGCGTGTAAACCCTACCAGTCCTGGTCATACCTTATGATGCACCGATTTTTTCCATTTTCCCCTTTCCTTTCCTTCTCATTTATGCAACATAATCCCACAGTACATCATTATACTTAAAGGACGGTGTAGGTGCTACCGTCACGGTGAATGGTTTGGTCACTTCTACTTCGAATGGGGTTGGCATGACTGAGGGTGTTGTTACTTCAACTTCGAACGGAGTTGGTGCGGCTACTTCAACCTCAATCGGTGACTGTATCTTTACCACAATAGGTGTGAGAGTGACTGGAGGTGTTTTAGGATCACACCCTTCACGAATTAGCCCGATCAACCCTTCAAGATCCCATTCTTCATCAGTTTCTATCACATTTACCCCCTCTTCCCTGTGATCCGAGAGAGGATTGTTGCGGACATTAGGTGCAACCCCTTTTTCTTGTATAACCTTGGTGTAAATTAGCGTCTGGATCTGGTCCTTCAGAGTGCAACATTCATTAATAGTGTGACCCTTCATGCCCGAGTGGTAGGCACACGTCTTCTTTGGATTGACCCACTAAGAGTAGTTTTCCATGGCAACATCGGGAATATGAGTGACATAACCGGCAACTTTTAGTCTCTCATACAGTTGGTCGATGGGTTCTACAATAGGAGTGTATACACAAATTATCATAGTACAACTTCATGCGGATTCTTTCACCTTTACCTCCTTCAACACCTTGGACTCGACGTATTCCGGTGTATACAGGTGTTACGCGCCGCAATATTACGTCGATATTATGTCCTGCAGTATTATATTTTGATGATGTTACGCCTTGCAATGTTACATTACAATGATGTTACACTTCGATATATATTAAATTACGACGATGTTGCACCCTGTAGTATTGTACGTTGAATTTGTCGTAAGGTAATTGACATTAGTCTAAGGAAAATATTGTTTGGAGATTATAAGGATTATGCTATTTCAAACAAGTGATAAGTAAATTCGTGAAGGTGAGAGGGGAAGCAAGGTAAAGAAAATGAATTTTTGTCAAAGTTTGGCATGTTGGGACAAAATACGGGCCGGGTGTTAATACCCGATATTTATGGACTAGTACCATACAAGGTACCATATGACCATGATAGTATGATATATAAAAGGGTATTAAAAATGAGTAGTATTTTAAGTAATTTGAGATAATTCTTAACTATGCGGGTAATTGGTTAATTACCGGGTAACATGACATTATTTAATTAATTATTAAATTAGTGGATAAAGGCTAAAATATCCCTCCCCCACCCCCGTCAACCTAATATAGTGACTACAAGACATCTCATTATTAGGATTTTAAATACAAATAATTTCCTAAGACACTTTCCTTCTTAATATTTTCAAAACAATCAGATGTAAAGCTCTTGCAAATATTAGTAACGTGACTTCTAAAAATCCTACAAAATTCCTTCAAATTCCTAAAACTAACATTAGCAACATTATTTCTTCAACCATTTCCTCAACAAAAAAAAATAATCTAATGAGATTTCTTAGTATAATTAGCAATGTGAGATTTTGCGATTTTAAGGGAGTTTGGCGCAAACTTTTCCAAGAATATTATGCGGATTTTTTCCTACCCCAGATATGTTAAGGCTGTCCGTTTTTTTTTTTTTGGCATGATCTATATGACACGAACGAAACGAGAAAATGTACAAATTCCATTAATGACTCTATTCATAGAAGTATTAGAGATGTCTACGTTCTTAAATTCTCATATGTCTAATTATTCTATCATCTGTTCATGGGTATAAAAAATATGTAAGTTGGTAAAGTTTATTTCATGATATTAATTAGAGGCATAATGGTCTTATGACGTAGCGAGAGATTTTATTAATGTATTTCATATGCATTTATACATGCACGTTGACCCAATGACTAGATGACATTATATACGCGTATATATATGTATGTATGTATATGGGAACGGTTATGGCGTTATATACGCACCACCACCTGATCAGCTGGTACACATTGATGATTTTGCCCTAGTGACCGAGATGATATGATGAGATGCCCTCAGAGGCTTGGTGATGTTATGAAAACATGTACCTATGCACGACATGACATTCATTCGTATATGCATGACACTGAAGGTATTTCTTGATTTACAGAGTTATTGTGATTACCCAAGGGGTCATTTTATGAATTAAGATTCCTTTCTAGGCTTATTATCCATAAGAAGACTAATTTTAATTACCTCGATTTGTGTGCGTAGTCCTTAATTACGTCTGTACTTATCTCTCAGAGGCTATAAAGTTGGGAACAATTTCATTTCAATTCTACTCTATCGTGCGAATTTATTCTACCATTGATGATGGAACTTGTCTATTCTCGTCCTCTCACAAATCTCGACAACGCGCAAAGCGTCTACAACCGTATATGAGATGAAGCCCCAATGACAGCAACGATTAGGGGAAGAGAAAGAAGCATAGCCCAGTCTCGGCAAAAGAGTTATGCCGATCGTAAGGTTCGTGATGTGGGATCCATGGTTGGAGAGAGGTTATTTCTTCATGTGTTGCCCATGAAGGGTGTTATGAGGTTTGGAAAGAAGGGTAAGTTGAGCCCTAGGTATAACGGACCGTTTGAGATTCTTGATAGAATGGGAGAGGTAGCTTATAGACTTGCATTGCCTCCAGGGTTATTCTCAGTTCATCTGGTATTCCACTTGTCCATGCTCTAGAAATATATGGTAACCCGTCCCACATGTTAGATTTTAGCTCTGTCCAGTTGGACAAAGACTTGACTTATGAGGAGGAGCTGGTAGCCGTTCTAGACCGGCAGGTTCGTCAGTTAAGGTCTAAGAGTTTTTCTTCAGTTCAAGTGCAATGGAAAGGTCATCCCATTAAGGCAGTGACTTGGGAATCTGAGTCGGACATGCAGAGTAGATATCCACATTTTTTTTGCCAATTGAGGTAATTTTCTATTTTAGTTCGAGGACGAACATTTGTTTTAGAGGTGGAGATTGTGATGACCCAAGGGGTCATTTTATGAATTAAGACTCCGTTAAAGACTTATTAGCCATAAAAAGACTAATTTTAGTTACCTCAATTGGTGTGCACAGTCCGGGCGTGAAACCAGAAAGCTTTTATGTGAAAATATAAGTAATAATAATTTTTAGAATTTAAAATTTGGTTTTAGTTGACTTGAGTCAATATTATTAGTAAACAGACCTGGATCTGTGTTCCGATGATCCCTGGATGTCCACAATAAAATATGGGACTTTGGCATATGCCCGAAAATGAATTCCGAGGTCCGAAGCTTTAGAAATCAATTTTTGAAAGAAATTATTTTGTTGAATTATTAATGAAATAAATAAAAGAATTAATGTTTGAAACCATTGGTATCTGGCTCGTATTTTTGTTCTGGAGCCCGGTACAAATTTGTTATGGTATTTGAATACTGACTGTGAAGTTTGGTGAGAATCAGAGTTTATTTGACGTGATTCGAACTTCCGGTTGAGAAATAGTGAAATTGAAGTGTTCTTGAGAAAAATGATTAGTTTTGAGGTTTAATTCATAGTTTAAAATGTTATTTTAATGAATTGACCGCTCTAGAAAGTCCATATGATGTCTTTAGACTTGAGTGAGTTTCGAATAGGTTTGAGTTGTGTTGCGCTCGTTCTTTCTTATGCTTCGACGTTGTTTCTTCTAGCATGAATGATATCATATTGAACAAATGAGCTCCGGTTTCTTTTTTGAATGAATTATTAGATCCGTATCATAATTACGGACCCATAGCAAAAATAATCGTTGAATTTGGACATCGTATGAGGATTTTATGGTCATTTTACTATGGTTGCCAGATTTTCCAGATTAATTATGAAATTGCCACTGGCAACGTATTTAAAAATCTGCACTACTTGCAAATACTAAAACCTACATATCTCATTCATTATAGGGTCAAATTGAGTGATTCAAAATCCTAACTTGACAAGAATTTCACAAGGAATCCATTGGAGACATAGAAATCGAGTTTAGGGATTGTTTGTTGGGAGAAACGAGGCAGAATATCTGGCCAAAAAAATATAAAACTAGGATTTGTTCATTCGGTCATATTTTGAGTTGGGGAGCTCGAATTCGGGTGATTTTCCCGGTAGGGATTGGAGTAAGTGTTCCCTACTCATTTTTTGGTTATATTTCAATTACCCAACATTTTTCATCACTTTTAAATCAAAAATCAAAATTTTCATGGTAAAAATGAGGGTTTGGGTAAAATTAGGAAATTTTGTAAAAATCAAATCTTTACTTCGAATTGAGGTCGGATTTTGAAATTAATTGCATATTCGGGCTCGGGGGTGAATGAGTAAACGTGATTTGGCCCGAACTCCGAATTTGGACCAAACAGACTATTTTTTTTTGAGCAATCCACTAGGCAGTACTTAGGGCTAGTTTTTATTTATTTATCGAAACATGAAAAACAAAGTTTCATGAAGTCTAAAAAAAGTAGAAAATAGAATTTGTAAACTACATAGAACCTATTATCAATGTTGAGTAAGAAGCCCAACAATGATAGCACATGAGATCTAATTTATTTTATACTACTTGCAACTAGCCCATGAGGCATATTATCTATCGTATCCATATAATTAATCCGCATTTTCCACCAATATCCTCTATGAGAAATAGCCACTGCCCAGATTCCAATTTCGCATTCATAGCCACTTCTATTTTGATTTCGTGTGTCTGCCCATAATCCATGAAGGTGTAACCATGTATTCTGTCTGGAGCCTTGTATATTTCTCAAGGTATTCTTCCTCATATACTTCTCGTCACAATAGCGCAAAACACATGATGCTAAATGTACTGTCCATGATAGTTCAAATGATGCTCTTTTGCCATTAAAACTGGGTGCATTCCGTTGATGATTTCCTGCTTTCTTTTGTTGTCCTTCGTTCTGTGATATCGTCCATTTGTTGTTGTTAACTTCATCCTTAAAATCCTCTAAAAACCATTGACCTGAGCCCAAGAACCTGAACTGTCTTCCTTTTATTGTAATTTTATTCCACTTCCAATCCCATCCTGGTGTTCTTGCTCGTCTCACTTTCCTATATAGATCTGTAGGTGTTCCATTATTGCATATCCTCTGTTGTGTGCCATTTACTCTATTGATGTTCCCATTAAAGGGTTGAGTTTTAACTTTTTTTAGGAAAACTTAGGAATAATTTATAATTTTCAGTGAAGTTATTCCTTTAACATTAATTAATGATATTAAGTTAATTATTGTTAGATTCGAGAGTATTGGAGGTAAATTCAAGAGGAAAAGCTATAATTGAACAGTGAGTGACCTACGAAGTTGAGACAAGTGCTTGGTTTAACCTTGACTTGAGGGAATAGGAATCCCCAACCTGATTGTTATGTCAAATTGCTTGTCTGTAGTGTATAAGTGAGGGGACGAGTACCTATGCACTACCAAATTGTTGTTTACCATGATCCCTTCTCCGTTTTCCATTATTTGCTTCCCGGCTTGACTGTATTATGATTGTTGAGGATTATATGGTCAAGTGATGATATTTGCTGTAATAAATCTAAGACCTGAATAAGAGTCACATGTACTTTTGTAATATAGATCAAGACTGTTTGGATTATCGTTTTTATGTTTTTCTTTTGAAGATTTAGTAAAGTCTTAAACCTTAGACCAATAAAAATAAAAATAAAAAGTATTAATAATATTGTAGATTAGGACCCCTGACTTTAAAAATGTAGAATGGTAGAATAAGAGAAAATATTTGGAGCTCATTAAATTTAGGTCACGAGTGAATAGATGAAGATATTCATTTATAGGCGGCTTTTAGGAATATGTTTAAGTACCTAATTGAATTATTCCGCATATGCTACTTGACTATTTGTTTTCGTTAGATTATTGCCAAGTGTTGTTGCACGTGTGTTAAAAGTGTTGGTCGTTCCCTTGATTTTTTTATGGTACATAAAGGTTGAGCTGGATGAAAGTGTTACGATATTTACATATATTCTGGTTGGTTTCATTATGAAATAATATTGGATACATCTTGTGAGCTATACTGTGTTCTGTTTACAATTGTTGAGATAAACGTGTTGTGAAAGGCTTGACCTGAATTGTGAAATTTTTTGATAAATAAATCAATTGATTATGATAAGGGTGGACAATATGATAGTGATAAGGGCGTCCAGGGGAAATAGATGATAGTGATAAGGGTGGACAGGAAAAATAAATGATAGTGATAAGGGTGGAGAGGGAAAATAAATGATAGTGATAAGGGTGGACAAGTGAGATAAATTAAGTGACAAAGGTGGACATGCGAAATAAATGATAGTTATAAGGGTGGGCAGGTGAAATCGGGTTGCACGCCGCAACAAGATAGTGATAATGGGGGACGTTTATGTGTTACTGAATTTAAACAGAAAGATTTTGAAAAATTTACTGTTTTACTCTATTGTTTCTCATATTATGCACATACGGCTGATTTAAAGTAATGTTTTGAAATTTATGTGGGATCTTGGTCACAGTTGAGGCCTGGAATAGGCGACTGAATTTTTATTTATTCATTATTGCAGTTATATTTTCTTGTTTGCGTAGGATTGTTTTATTACTTTATTATATACCTACATTGTCTCAGGTTAAGTTATAATTTCCTCGCCTTAGCCTCGTCACTACTTCGTTGAGGTAAAGCTCTACACTTACTCAGTACATGCGGTCGGTTGTACTGATACTACACTCTTCACTCTTTTTTGCAAATCCAGTACCGGCCAGTAGTAGAGATTTTTAGTAGTCTCTATCCATTATCCGAAGACACGAGGTATATATTTCGGCGTTTGTAGATCGCTAGAGTCTTCTCTTATTTCATAGAGTCTGTTTTATATTTCCTCAAAATAGTTATATTATTTCTTTCAGCCATTATTTGTAGTATTCTTTAGTAGTTCGTAAATGGTGACACCAGACCCTCGGGTAGTCTTAGAGTTATTTATATAATTAGTTTGTGGCTCAGTTTATTTATTTGTTCATTATTTTATATTTTGAGTTATTCATTGGAAACCATTAGATTAAGTTTACTTTAAATTAATTTTAATATGTTTCAATGGATAATCAAAGGAAAATAGCTAATCGAACTCTAACATTGGCTTGCCTAGCAAGTGTGGTGTCAGCTGCCATCACGATCCCTAAGGTTGGGAATTTAGGGTCGTGACAGTTATCCAGACTTACATGTTGGGTCATTTATTCTATATTTCTTCCATGTCTTTTGCGTACTTATTTATGTGCCTTACATACCCGGTACATTATTCGTACTGGCATCCCTTTTGCCTTGGGACGCTGCGTTCTTTCCTGCAGGTCTCAATAGACAGGTCGAGAGTCCTCCAAGTAGGCTATCAACTTAGCAGAAGATGTTGGTGCACTCCTTTTGCTCCAGAGTGGCTTGTTTGGTCATTATGATTAAGATGCGTATTGTTTGGTATGGAAGGTCTCTATCCCGACCTTTATGACATTTATCTATCCTTAGAGGCTTGTACACAGATGTCATGTACATAAAAGATTGTATGGCCTTATCGGCCTATGTTCAGTATACAAGTGATTATTTTTGTCTTAGAGGCCCATATATCTTATGTATAAGTTGGTATTACATGTTGTATTCAACCTATTTCGCGGAAGCCTCACCAGCTCAGTTATCTATGCTAGTATGATACGAAAAGATACGTTATGTTGGTACTTGGTTTAGTAAGGTATCGGGTTCCCGCCGTGGCACATCGGTTTGGGTCATGACAAAAGTGGTATCAAAGAAGTTCTTTCCTAGGGAGTCTACAAGCCGTGTCTAGTACAGTCTTGTTTATGGGTGTGTAGTGCACCATACTTATAAGCAGGAGGCTACAAGGCATTTAAGACTGTCACTCTTTCTTCCTACTTTAGATCGTGTGTTAAAGCTCAGTTGTAAGAACTCAATTTCCTAGTCTATCTTATTCATAATATGACAATACCTACATCTAGAAAGATTGTTGGTAAGAGATATAGTTGTGGAAGAGTTGGGTTAGAGGAACTCGAGTTTGCATCATTCCTATGATGGATAAATGTGAGGTCTTCAGCAGAACATGTGCGTACTTTACGTGTAAGCTTCTTGATGAGTAGCCTTAAGGAAAGAATATCTATCCACCTCTATGGTGAAAGGAAATGAGAGATTCAGAAGATAGATACAAGCTTCAACATGAAAAAGAAGCAAGATGAGAAGGGTACGAGGTACCCAGTTAATGAAGATTATCGGTATTTTCAACTCCGTCAGAAAAGTATAAGCATTGCGACTTACCTTCAACAGTAACAGACGTATGTAGAATTGGCCACACCCATCTCAGTTATACGTTATTGGGGGCTAACATGTGTAGTTTAAGAAAAGGACATGATATTAGGATCCGGCTGGGGTTAAAGTAACCCAAAATGGTAAATGGATTATTTGTGTTAGTTGACATTTCCGAAGGATATTACAAATGTGCTAATAGATCTCCTTGTGAGACACCTAGATGGTGAAATCTAGAATATTACAATTAGATGTGATACCTGGATGACAACAGTAGAAAAAAAATGATGAAATGACAGTATTACATAGTCTATAGTCAAGGAAAGGAAAAAATAAGAGGTGCCAGGCCTGGAGACAACAAAAGAGTATAGGCCATAAAGTTGTATCCTTATTTTGAGAAATAAGTTCATGACTCCAACGCGACTACCAAAAATAAAAGTTAGACCCATAGTATTAGAAATAAGTATGTGCTGGTGAACAAGATAAACTAAACATGAATTAGGGACGGAGTGATTGGATAATAGCCAGCATCATGAGAATTTCAGATTGCATTCCAGCAATAATAAAATGGACAACCAAAGAAGATCCATGATGAATTCAGAGAATGGTCATTTTGGGAGACGCTTCCCTAACGCAACAAAAATGAGCAAAGTGAGCTTAAGGGGTTGTATGTGCCAGTTACACTAAGTGTTACTATTGCGAGTGAGTAAATTTGTTATCCTTGGTACAGAAGGATTACCACAAGGCGAGTAAGGGTTATTGATGCAGTGTAACAATGACAAGGATGAAGAGGTAAAACTTCTATAGGTAGATCCTCGTGGTTTCAGCTCTTAGTACTCCCTTAAAGAGGGGAATATGGAGTGAAGTGGCATTAAGTTGGAATAAATTGGTTCTAGTAACTATGGAATGATAAAGGAAGAATACGATAAAAATGAGAAAGGGACGAGATTGCGCTTATTCAAATCCTACAGAAATGCTAAGATTCCAGAACATTGTGCAAACACAACGTCAAGGAGAGGAAGTAAGGGCTCTTGCCTGAGATGTTATTGATAGATAAGGAGCCAGTGCGACGCATAAGTTAAGACAAAGGAAATAACCCGAGAGAGATTACGCGGAATATAGATATGAGAATGGGCCAACGAGTAGTTAGCAGTTGATTAAGGAAGAGCCTAGTTATGGATAGACAGGAGGTTACAGAAGAATAAACAAATCGTGCAAGATAAACATAGTAAAACCCAATATAGTGAATCCAGCTTTGGAGTTATGACATTATAATACTTGAGATATATTCATGTATGTGTTGGGGAAGTTAAAAAGGTAGCGTATAAGTGTTACGGAAATAAAAGAGTGCCAATGGGAAGATAGTCAAAATATCAGCTCGGAAGCAACTCCACAAGCACAATGGTGTGGAGGTAAGTAACTATGGATAAGTATAGGTAAGGAAGGACATCAGAAGGTCCGTCGAGTATGTAATGTAATAAGCTCATAGCTTTACAAGAGTCAGAGGGCCCTCCCTAAGTACTACAATGAAAGACTAGCTAAGGAGAATAAGGAAGAAGGCTTCAACCTAAACTCGGTGACCTAAAGAGGAAATAATCTTATAACAACCTAAACTCAGTGACCAAAAGTAATATTCGAGACCAAACGAGTTGCATAAAATTTTTTGGCATGCGTGAGAACTCAGATAAGCTATGTATGCATGCAACAAGGGGGAAAAAGGACCAGGAAAAGCAATTGCTTAAATTTGAAGAAAGTTGAAATGAAACGAAAGGAATTATTCGATTAATGATCAGCCGTAAAAGACTCCAGTATGAGTTAAAGGAAGGAATTGGGTCCAGGTCATAGAAAAAGGATTGAATCATTACAAGGTTGTATCATGGTTTTCCATTTCATCCATGAAAGGCTAAAGTAATAACAAAATTCCATGAGCCGCAGATCACAAGATAGCTTAAGCCTACATAAAGGCTGATCAAAATGAAGAGGAAACTAAAGAGTTACATCAACCAAGTGAATCATGAGTGTGATTATTGGCCCCAGACAATTATAGAAATCATATTAAGAACATTGCAAAATCACTCTTAATATTAGAGGTACAAGAGAGTACAACAACCATATTCTATAATGACTCCACGATAAAGCTAGTTTAAAGGGTACCAACCTCATAAGAAGTCACTATGAAGCTCTCACCGGATTGTGTAAGGAGGTGCGAATATTGTAATAGAGCTTCAAGTCGTGGATGTGAATCATACCTATGTGGAAGGGAGGTAATGAAAGAGATAGAAGATGTGATGTATGATTTTTAAGGTAAGTAAGGTAGAGGTGAACAACGTACGAGATATTCAAAGGTAGGAGGTTGTGAATTGTCCATACTTCAGACAAAAGGTTACAACTACTGGGATTCAGTATCCAAGAATGATAGCGGCGTCATTAGTGGCATATTTGGGTTTTAGGTCTCGAGAGGTCTAAATTAAAATAGTAAAGAAGAGTTTGAGACAATGAGATGTCTCGCTCGATGTTCCATAAATAACGTAAGGAAATCTATGGTGCAAGCAAGTTGAAAGGAGGGTGCGAGTAGTATAAATGGATATGTGTAAGAGGAAAACTAAAGTAATAAAAGGGACAAGTTTTTAGGAAGTCAGGAATAAGGATAAGAAAGGGCGACTGAGAAGGTGACGAGGATGGATAAGTCCTCACAATTAAGCCTATGAAAGCAATGAGAGCTGATGGTTTCTCTAAGTTATCCAAAGCTCAGTATAGTGTGAATGAACTCAAAGGAGTCTAACACTAATGGCATTTAGAAGAAATCAAATGTTTCCCTGGTAGTAGAATGAGGGTGTAATTGTGATGGATAAAGAATGATGTTTGAGCCTTCGATTAAGTAATGACTTGAAGAGGATTTCTCAAATTGTACGTGATTAAAATTCCCACGTAGGGTAAATCACATTGGGATGCTACGAAATACGATTACAGAAGTATAATGTCGTATCTCCCCTAGGTGGATCAAGAAAATCGCTTCAAATGTTCCACGATGAGACGTAAGCGCTAGTGGCAAAGTATTACATAAGAAGTTTCAAGTTATTAGTGGTATATTGTAGATTAATATTGAGGTAAATCAACAACGGATGGACAAAAGTCACAAAATATGAGATGATATTAGGCCGTCAATCTTAAGATGAACAGTAATGAGGAAGCATTAAAGGAATTAGATTTATACATATAGGATAAGCAACGAAAGTAATCCAGGGTTCGGTAGTAGACCTCAGTAATGATAAATCGAAGTAAGAGTTATGGTATAGTATGACCTACCTAGATACAGTAAAATCATAGGAATAGATAACTGGGTCTATTAAATAAGATATAGCAATATACGTAAGTTCAACAAAGTAACGAGTAAAGAACATCAGTATACCTATACTTGCTTAGAGAGACGTCTTATCAAGCTTTGTATATGCTTACAAAGTAAGTCCTAGAGATTGGCTAAAAACTGGAGGAAAATGGAGAAGAGTCGCATAAGCGCATAGGCGCACATACAAGGAAAAAGTCATACAAGCTGCATGACAGAAGATAGCAAGAGTTACGTGATTGGAAGAATTCCGACCCCAGACCGTGGTGTGAGAAAGAGGCCTAAAGGGAAGAATACCCTAGATTTTGGATTTATTCAAACAACAACTACTTAACAGGAAAGGAGAGTATTGAGGTATTCATAAGATCTATAAGTTATGAAAATGATAAGAGCATCAATCAATATTCGAGGACGAATGTTCCAAAGGGGGGGGGGGGGGGAGG